>KN469156.1:0-15312 GCA_000787095.1 Periophthalmodon schlosseri
CTGGCTCCAGGGTGGGGTCCCGGTAACACTGGTCGTAGCAATCCTTGATCTTGTGCTTATGGGGCCCCGGTAACGCTGGTCCGGGCGACATAGCAAACCTTGTTTTTTTCATCATAAGGGGCTTCTGAACCACTCTTGGTCTGACCCGTCCCCCTGGACCTGTTTGCCATGGGTGACCCTACCAGGGGCATAAAGCCCCCGACAACATAGCTCCCAGGATCATTCGGGTACTCAAACCCCTCCACCACGTTAAGGTGGCGGTTCGGGGAGGGGGGATTTCAATTAGTCCATTTATAAGTAATATTATGTGCTGAATACAACATACTCAAGTTAGAATGAATTAATAATTCATTGACTATGCACTATTGAAAAACCAACCTTAAACTTGTATCTTATTTCACCTTGCAGCACAATACACATCTCATACTTATACATTATTCTTATATATTTGCTCTTTTGCTTTTGCTATTTGTTATTAGCCATCCTGTCTTGATTGAATGTAAATTTCTTCTTCCTATCCACACTTAATTGTTTATTATTAACAATTGCATCTCTCTCTCTCTCTCTCTCTCTCTCTCTCTGTGAGATCAAAGTTATATCTTATCTTATATTTGTATAACATTGTGACTGGTTCCACTTTGCAGGGATCCACTTCTGCGTTTGTCTCGTCATCTTGGTGTTCAGTATGCTCGTGTCTATGGTTCCCACACAAGTGGCCAAAGAAGGGGTAATCATTTTCTGCTGGTTTTCAAAATTAATAACTCCAAAAGAGAATGCAGTCAAGGATGAAGGTAAAATAATCCACTATTTATATAGCACATTTCATGAACAAAAGCACTTGCACAATACAGATGTAAAATACAAAGGAAATATAAAATGAAGGTATATTTAACACCACTAGGCCGTAGATAAACGTCATACTACCTATTAGTATTTGAAGTAGCTGTATTCTACTCTGTTCTTGTTCTTATCCAGAGTCTAGACCTGTCGTCAGCATTGTCCAGACTGAACTTGTAGAAGAACATATTCAGATGCTCGGGAAAGTGGTCAGTTTTTTACAAGCTCTTGATGCAAAAGAACGATAAAGTGACAAATATGAGCGACTTGCAGATGCCCTTGATAAGTCTTTTTTTGTGGATCTACTTCGTTTTCAGCATAGCTTACTTTATTGGGATGGTTTATGCCATGGTCAATCAAATTTGTATTATCGACCATTTTGACTTCTGGGAGTAAAAGAGCTGTAGCTTTTAACTACATCTGTGTGTATGGTGTCTGGGCATATTTTGACTACTAGATCAAAGAAGTGAGAAAAATACAAGTTCTTATTTTTTTTTTGTATTGCATCTTGCATCATAACACGATGGTATGAGAATATTTATGTGAACATCCATATTTACCCATTTCAGATTTTCACAGGTTCATTTTTTGTTATAGGATATCCTTGCTATAATTAAATTATAATTTGTATTTTGTTAAAAGTGTAAAATAAATAGTTAAGTGCTGCGTTTAAAATGTTATGTTCATATTTGAGTTGAACTCGTAAAATAAAATACATTTGCGTCTTGCCATTGACTGATGGATAGTGTGTTGCTACCACCTAGTGGAAAGAGGTTGTACTGCCATTACTGCGTGTGATTGGTGCACTGATAGCTGAAAGCGTCAATCAATAACAGTGTTTAATATTTTATTAATTAATAGACATAATAATGCTTAACATAAATATTGCATTTTTAAAATTGCACAAAGAGGTTTTTTTTTTTGGTTTGGCATATTTACTATTGACAGTTGGGGTCCTGAAATAAAACAACACTCATCCAAAGAGCAAAGTTACAACATTTTGTGTAGCCTAATTCTCACTTTCACCAAGTAGCCTCCATATATCTCCCAAAAGTCTGCAATATATGCACAGTTTACAAATCCCATGGCAAAGAATATAATTCGATTGTTCCAAATTTCAGCTTAAGGTTCCTCTGTCGTCTTCATTGCCTTTTGATAGAAACAAAGTGTTGATTACATGTCACACACTAAACAACAATGACATTACTGTACATACCTTTTTAAAAAGCTGAGCTCCCAAGTAGCCTTTAGCAATATCTTTCAAGTCTGACTTCCCACCAACTTTACACCTCATGTAGCCATACAGATTAGCCCATTGTAAAACCAGGCCCATGACTACCACAGCCTACAGAGCGACAACAGACTTATTCAAATGAATGGCATCAACTAATCAAATAAGTCAAATACAGCTTTAGTACTGACCAGCCATTTAATCTGAAGAGAGATGATAGTGCTGAAGAAAAATAGGATCCAGAAGATGGGGCACACAGTCAGACCAAGCCAAAAGATACGAGATTCAGCACCAGAGGTTGTGCTCTGACTTTGTGTCTGATAAAAAAAAGTAGTTTTACACAATGGTATACATCCCAATGAAGGAAATGTAATATTCAATCACTTTGGAACAGAATGAGAGAACTCAAATGATTAGGAGTTTGTGTGGATTTAACAGAATTAAAACAAGCCCATAAATAGATTATGCAATACTATTGTTTTGACCTTATAATTATATATGTTTTACATTTATTCTGCTGATTTACTCAATGTTGTTTTCTATCTAAAATTGCACCCAACTTCCAATGGTTGCTAAACTAAAAAAAAAACATCATTAATATACAATTCAAAACATAGTGTGTCCTTGTACATTTGTTGACTTCCCTTGTTGACAGGCTTTGAAGTTTTTTTTTTGTTTGTTTTTTTTTGTATCTTTCTTATAGCCAGAGCCATACTTGTATGCCTTATAGGAGTTTTGTTATTTGTTGCTTTCCTCAGTTTCATTGGATGTCACAGTGGCATGTCTGTTCAGGGTATATGATTGATATGGACACTCAGCTATGTAATATAGGTCTAGCAGTAAGTAAGACTAATACTTCTATGAAGATCTGATAAACCAAATTATTATAGCTCCAAAATCCAGCAATTGTATGGGCCCTAATGTAACACAAAGCTTGCTATGTTTGCATTGATTTACCATTCCTTTAATTTGTCTTTTATGAACAAGTGTACCAGACTGTTCTCTACAGTGGCTGACCATATTGTGTAACCTATTACAAACCTTCCTTGACTCAAATATCCAGTGGCTATTGCCATTTTCATCGACTTGGTTCCACCAGCGCAGTCCAACCAGCAGTCTCCCAGACACATTCTAGATAAAATAAAAAATAACATAACCTAAAAAATATATTATACTACATTATATTGCGTGTCTGATACCTTGACAGTCCAGAAATCACATGACAGCAGGAGGATGATGGACACCATACAAACAATAAAGCGACTGCTGAAAAAGTCACACATTAAGTAGACCAGGATGGCACTGGTCCGGAAAAACAGGTGGAAGAATGAGACCATGGGGTGCCTGAAAACCGACGGAGCATTTAGTTAGGCTATTTTACTAACGCTTCATTTATTCTAAAAGCTAACACAAGAGGATTTCTTACTTAATATTTGACTTTCTTGTGTTAATGCCATCATCGTCTTCACCAAAAAGTGTAGGCTCTGAGTCCTGTAATGTAGTAACAGTAAGAGATTTGTGAGAGAAATGCAAGGTAGGCTGCTGCAGCAAAGTCTACGTGTTTTAGTAATATAAAGAGATAATATAAATGTAATCATAGACTACTCAAAAACTATAAGTTAGAAATCGTGAGAATCAATTAGCCTACCTGTCTGATCATTTTGACAGGAGACACCTGTGTTTCCGGGTGACGTGGATGTAAACAAAGCGGTGTGTGGAGGACCCGTAAGGTGACTTGGTATTTGCCTGCGTTGTGTCGTGCATTAGCCTATTTATTTTTTAAAACACTGAGGTTTTTGTCAAAGTTCCTGCCTTTAAGTTTAAGCTCAACTTTATTATTGCATTCACATACTATAACAAGAGGCATAAACTAGCCTAGTGACACATTTTACAGCCAAACAAAAGAACAAATTAGGCAATAGGCTACGATCAAAACACCTCTATTGCAGGTAGGAATGTTGTAAAAAAAAAAAAAACAACAAAAAAACCCATAAACTAATTGCATTGCACATGTTTGGTGGTGATAGACCTAGTGAATGTGTTCATGTCTAATGGCCTCCTCAAACTTTGAGATCTACAAAATATGGCAAAGGGTAATAAGCATCAATGAAAAAAGTAGTAAGCCACAAGAAGTTATTTGTCAATATTTAGAATTACGGGTGGTGAGCAGTGGTGTGCTCGTGAGCAGAGAAGGCCTTGCTGGCCCTGACATATCAGAAAAAAAAAAAAAAAAAAGTAAAACATTACATTAGTAAAACCTATTTTATTACATCAGTTAAATCACTTTCTTTTAGATCTAAAATTCTCTCAAACCTAAATATGAGTATCCTGTCAGATTGGTGTTACTTTGCAGTTTAGAAAGAAATGCCCTTTCTTTCCTTGGGCCTTCTGATGTTTGTTTTATTATGCGTTTAAGCAGTAAGGTAGTCAGTGTAGTCAACCGAAGCACTAAATATCAGCACACCGCATGTTACATGCATTAAACCAGGTTGGCTCAGCCCTGCCTCCTCCAGCGGAACTCAGCAGGTGAGTGCACTGGCTGAGAGGCTGTATATGGTTACTTTGACGTCTGTAGACCTACAGATAGTTATATCTGTAAATATGGGCAGTTGGCCCAGGTCCCAAGGGCACGGTCCGCCACTGGAGTAAATGGTTACAACCCTTTACATCCTTTTTTTTTTTTTTTTTACCTTTTGCTACACAGTATGTCTTAATGTTTATTGGGATCATCTCGTGATCCCAATTTGTGTTTTACAATCCAGTATGACAGCATAATTGAAGAGAATCTGTTCAAGATGCTGATGTCCAATATAATCTTTACAACTTTTTCTTGTAAAGTAATAAATAGTCCAGGAAGTCCAAGAAATTTCTGGAAAGGGTCTTATAGTAACTGAGTAACAAGTTGTTTTCATAAAAGGGTTCTTTATGAAGTTTCATTAACCTACACAGATGGCTTAAAATATGGCATCTAATGCTATGGACATGTAATATTTAGTAGCTTAACAGGCCACTTCAAAATAATAAAATTAAATGTTATTCTTTTTAAATACAATGCACATGAAAACATATATGATATTGGCCTATAGAAGACAACAAACACTGAAAACACTTCTAAACAGAGTAGCAAATTACAATACAATATTTTACAAAATAGTTTTATGATATACTTCACTGGCCAAGTACGCAAACATCCTATCCTATACTTCTGTGGCTTTATGAACGCAGAAGCATCTCAAACAAACTTTATGAACGCAGAAGCATCTCAAACAAACTTTATGAACACAGAAGCACCTCAAACAAACTTGCAACTGAATGCATTCTGTAAAAGATGCCAAAAGGAAGTCCAATATTAACTACGGCAGCCCACAGGTTGAATTTGTAGAAATTGACTTCAGTTTCGAGGTCAAACTGGGGACGAGCACCAAAGGCAGGCATGATCCAGAGCTGGAAAAAATAAACACTTTTAACAATACTGTTTGTGAAATATATTAATAGTAAGATATATGTAAAATGCTCTTACAATGACGTTGCCGAGTAACAGAAAGGCACACACTTCCTTCACAATTCGTCTTTTCCATGACAATTTGTGCTTGTCCTCAGAGGAGGGGTCATGTAGGACAAATTCAGATGGCATCTTTTGGTTCAGTTCTGACCCTACGGATTCGTTTGCGCTCATGTCTTTCTCATTTGGATATGGGTTTGCGACAATTGTAACAGGATGGATCTCGTGGTGTGGCTCGCGGTGTAGTCCTTCAATTATAAAGAAATTCTGGAGGCTGAGCTGGATAATCATAATTATTGACCAAGTCAGATTGAGTCTGTTCAGGTGACCTTTTGCTCCTGTGGCTACCATTGCTATAATACTGAAGTAACTAATGACAAATTGACCTAGTGATGCACCAACTAGCAGCCCAACATCTAGATTTCGTGTTGGGTTCTTCTCTGATACATGATCCTTATTGTCCAGTTTAAAAATGCCACAACCTAGACCAGTTGCAAGGGACATCAATACGACTATCACTATGTTCATTACAAAATGCATCATTAGTGCGTGGTCATTCTTTAAATCATCATCACTGTAAGTGGTAATTTTAATTTCCATCTCATATACAATAAATGTGGCTATGCCTGCAATAACTAGCAGAACACCTGCAATTGGGCCAACAATAACTTCTTTTATATGGAATTTGAAATGGTGGTGGCTATGCTCGTCTGCTACTCGTCCAACATTTTTCCACATAATATAGGCCATAGCAGAAGCAAAGAGGCTGTACTCAATGTTAAAGGGGTATAAGTAGTAGTACGCTTCCTTAAAGATACTGCATGATGTGTGGCTGCATGTGCACTTGTCATCGCCGAAGCTTGCTGTTGCAAAAGAGAAAGATGAATGTTACACTTGTTTTAAAATGTGTATTGTATTGTATGTGTTTTGACTGAATACCTTTGGAAATATAAGCGCTTCGGCCACCATATTTGGTTTCGTTGAGTTCATACTCGGGTACTGATGTTTGATGAAGAGATTCCTCTGTGACCAATGCCATCCACATGACTAGATTTGTGGAAAGGGTAAGCATTATTCCACAGCTGAAAAAAATGAGGAAAAATTAATATAACAATCATAATCTAATGTTTATATCACATAAAACATTTATCAACTGGTATAAGAAGTTAGTAAGCTGTGAACATGTTTCAACACAATATTTGCTTTTATTATAGGAGAAGACTTACCGTGATATGTTTTTCTGGACCTGCACACAGTCTTTGGCATGGAACCACATGAAGTAAGTCTGAAACAAACAACATGATTTCAACTCCATACACATATTGGATATATGCATTTAATAGTTACTCAGACTATTACAGCATTTTACCTGTGCGGTTATAAACACAATTTGGACCACAGGGAAGGCGACTTTAACAGCAGACTCACAATGGAGATAGCCCACGTAGCTAGCAATCTTGAAAATATTCATGATGACACTTAGGATACCAAAACAGACCAGACCACCTACAACAGAAATCATTTGTAATTAAGAATCAAACTATGTATAAAACATATATAAAACTATATGTTTTATGTATGTTTGTATTTATTTTCTTTACCTCTGAGCCAGATTGGTCCTGCATGAGAGTCCTTGTATACAATTGCATGTTCCTGTCTGGCTGTATAGGCGCCATAGTAAATCATCCATGCGGTGGTGAGGAGGAGGAGTACAATGAGATAAATCTGCAGGTGAACTGTGCTGATATTGATGTCCTCATAGGCGCTGCCACTGACCAAAGCACAGCCCAAAAGCAGGATGTTCACACAGATGATCCCAGACCCCATCCAGCCCCAGTGTTGGCTCTGTTCCTTGTGAGCGACCTCAGCAGAGGAGTTTGAGTATTCAGATTCACAGGTGCTTTCTGATTGTTCTGGGACATCCAAGGTGTTGGATAGGTGAGTCTCCTCTACCTCCTTGTGTTTCTCCGTCATCCTGCATGGTTCACAGGGATCACCCTCCAGCAGGCATTTGCACTGATAACTAGCATTCAGACACATGACTTCCACTGCTCTTTCTGCCTAGTATCAAATGAGTTATCTCCAGCCGCACTTACTTATATACCAGAGGTTGCTACAGGTTTAAAGGCTACACCCACTCAGATCCCGCCCAAGTGAAACCTTTCTAAGAAGAAAATAAGCATAAATGTCAGCCTGCCACCATACCACATTCAAAAATAAAATAAACAAACACATAACAAAGTTAACAGGCCTAATCCTTATTTTGCCACCCACATTCTCAAACCTGCTTATTAGACAAATAAAGGTGTGAATAAAGGTGTGTGCATCGGAACCGAAAAATCTGACAAAAATATTCTCAAAAGATATCATTAATTAAAGGGTGATGTTAAATCCTACCTGGTGCAATTTAGTCCTGGGGGTATCCTCAGCTGTGTGCCTTTTATAGACCTTTCAAAAAAGGTAGTTTACTTTAGAGGGTCATAAAAATCAATAAATCAGTTAGCAACAGAACTGTTTCATAACGATACCCACTGTCTTTTGAACACAAAATAAATGTTCAAAAGCTGTTTCCTTCTAATTAAAAAAAAAAAAAAAATCTAAAGTGGCACATTTTTTTGCCTGAACTTGCCTCAACTTTTTTCTTTTTTTTTTTCTTTCTTTTTTTTGCTATAAGCTGCTATTTCCCAGTGAAAAGATGTTTGGAAAATTCCTGTGGTGCTCTTCATAAAAGACCAAGCCACTGCAGCCCATTGTTATGCAGGTTTCAATTGGGCAGCATGTCACAGTCTGATTCTCTGCTGTTTCATATGCAAAGGTCTTATTTTTGAATGTCACCGGGGGTTTGACACCATTTACTTAATTTACATGTCATACATTCTTCTTTGAGTGCACCTGTATCAAAACACTGTAGGAAATACACAGAGAGGACAATGGTGCTTGTCTTTTAAACAATGATGTACAAGAACATGAAATAAAAATGACAAATTTATTCTTTGTTTGGAGGTTTGGAACAATTTAGGTGACTTTGCACAATGGCTTTCTTTGTGTGACAATTGTTCATCTCCACCAACCTTTAGGCCTGGTTATTTGTCTGCATGTGCATGACGTGACAGACCTGGTCAGTTGTTGCCTATTTCAGCACCAACTTGACAGCCTCCAGCACCGTGAGGCATGGCAATAGATTACACAGAAGTTGCCCCTGGTAAAGCATGTGAATTGGGGCAGACAACTCGTCAAAAGCGGACAAGCCAGTGAGGACATTGCGCACATATCCGATGTCTGTCCTATTATGACAAGTCGCATAATTAGAGACGCCATGAAATAATAGGTAAACTGGGCTAGCCTTTTTCATTTGCCACCAGGGGAGTATCCTCTATTCTTAATGATCCTGGACTTTGGGGAACAATACATCGTCGCCTATAGAATGTACAGTAGATTTTAGTGCGTGATATCCGCAGGTATGCGCTATGCACGGCCCTGCCTAATGTTGAGACTCCTCTGCTGGGAGCACTTCACGCAGCGTCATCTCCTTGGAAACCGCGCTCTCCCTCCAACGACGCTTTTGCGGCGAAGCGTACGGGACGAGCTCTAGTGGGACAAACACTCAAACGGTTCCCGCTTCCAGTATTGCGCTTTCCCCTCAATAGACTTTTACTGTGGAGGATGCTGTGGTTATCGCTGAGAGAGCACAATGGAGTCAAGAAGGGCGGATTAACTTTGCACCATGAATGACAGGTACCACAAGGCGGCCCGGGATGGCTACCTGGACCTGCTCAAAGAAGCCACAAGGAAGGACCTCAACGCTCCGGATGAAGATGGCATGACACCGACGCTATGGGCTGCTTATTATGGGAACCTGGAGGCCCTGCGGCTGATTGTGGCGAGGGGGTGGGTATATGCACGTATCCTGCCTAAAACGCAAACTTTATGTGGCTAGGTCTACTAAAATGTGACGTTTACTGTCTCTATACTTGTCAAAGCGTGATATAAGCGTTAGGCCATGCAATTGATAAAATCACCTATTCACTAGTCTAAAAAACCTACCATCTCTCTGCGCTTTATTTGGGGCTAGAGATCAGCCAAAATAGCACCTTCGCTGTGAGCCAATCAACCTCTATCCATTTTTTTTTTCCAAAACACTGGTGTCAGACCCTTATTTATACAATGTTTTATACTATTTTGACTTTGTCTAAATCCCAAATATTTAGACAGCATGTCAAGAAGGCCTTCACGTTTTTTGTACTACACAGGAGGTTAGAGCTAATCCTAGTGCAGTACAGTAGGCCATTTATTGGGTTTTTAATTGCCATTAATTGAATTGGTCACATAAGCTATTGCATGCACATCTTAATTATATACTTTGTTGTATACAAAAGATGCTCCTGAAATTATGATATGCTTTATTTTGTATACAGGTTTAATCTCACAAGTGCATCCACTTGCTCTTCTCAGTCAATTCCCCATTTATTCTGGCTGACCTGTTTCATGGGCTAACCGAGAAATGGCCTCAGTGTGTGACACTTAATTGGAGACCAATGCACCAATAGGTTTCTGTAAAAGTAATTTCAGTTTGATTTTTGCTTTTTTCATAATGCAAAATTTTAAAATGCTAGGATTCTGCATAGCAATTTGAATCAACATTTTCACAAATTTGTTAGTATGTAATCAATGTGTGATATTCCCAAAGGAAAAAAAAAAACTACAAGGTTCTTTGCTGACAGGGCAAATATTAACTCTTGATTGGCATGCAGAAGTGAAATTGTTCTGTAACAGTAGTTAATTGGGGATTTGACACTGCTGTATATTACTGCCAATCCCACATAGGAAATGTAAACAGCCCTCCTGTGATAATGGATCTTTAGCTTCTGTGGTCAGGATTTATATGTGAAAAGCCTAATAAAGCTGTCTTGTAACTCTGAATTGGTATAGTCATATATATAATATGACTATAGATATATATAGTATGACTATATTTCATTTCTAAAATAGAAGCTGTGATAGCTTTAGTGTTTGTCTTGTTATCATCTTTTTTAGTTCCTTTATTTGGAGATAAGTTTATGGAGAATGTCTGATATCTTGGGCACACATTCTGCTTACATAATAGTGCTGTTACCAAACTATAACCTATTATTCTCTCACATCAAAATCAGAGGGAACGCATCCAAATCATTATAGAGGCTGGCAGAGACACATTTCCTGTGAAAACTTAACAACGCATTCATAAATAATACATCTGCTCAGTGGCTTCATGACCGTTACATGAAATATTAAAGAGTTTGTACATGGTCACACTGGAGGGCACAGACAAGCGGCAGAGCTGTAAACAATCTCTATTTAGCACCAAATATCATGGAAGATCATTCAAATTATAGAAATATGGAATAACGGTTTCTAGACAGGTCATTCATTGGGGATTTTATGTGGACTGACACTTAAAAACTTTAGTATTTAAAGTAAGCTAAGTTTGGCATGGTGTAATGACCTCACCTGCGGCCAATATAAGTTATGCTTTTTAGACTCAAGCTTTTAAGGCTTGTGTGAAACGTGATCCAGGTGTAATGTAATGTAGTGGTGCTGCTCGTATTACAGACAGCAACAGCGGCGCACACAACAAGGTAACACTGAGGTCGTGGACTGCCAGCCAAGGGTTAATGCTGTCCAGATGTATTTATAGACTATTGTTGCTCTATGTCTAGTCTCTCTTTGTGTCAAGGCAAACTTCTTTGTTAGTGTAGTTGGTTTGCTTTTCAGTTATTATAATGCAGTTTTTAGATGTAGGTTTGCATATGCTTACTTGAAATACTTCTACTATTACATTACTATTACAACTTGCATGTGCACAACTGTGAAAACGATATTATTCAGGGTCATCATTGAAATCATGATTATTTCAACCAGTTACTGTCAAAAGTAAATCTGTTGAGGAAAAAAATAGACTTTTTAACATGTAACATTCTAGTTCTACCATTATGCACCATTATTATAACAAATTGGAACAATAATTGCATAGTCCTATATGCTACAGAAAGATTGAAAGTGCACTGGTGGAGGGTCAGTCACCTGCTGGTCTCCATGGGGATGCTATTGGTTTGCTTGGACTGTTCCACAGTACGGCATTATAAGAATCTATCTTGCATCTGTTCTATTACAGGTGTTTCTATAGCTAAGAAATACCTTGAAATACACACATTCTTATTGTGAGTGGGGTTGCCTCTGCATGGATCTCCTTGATGTGGTAGCTTGTCTCCATGAAGATAGATATGTTTAATGCCATACTGTGGAACATTCCAGGAAGAGTAATAACATCTCCACATAGACATAGGGGTGGCCAGAACAGTTACATTGTGCACTTTTAAATAACTCAATGTTTGTTGTTTGTTTTTTTTTTACTTTTTTCACAGAGGAAACCCAGACAAATGTGACATATGGGGGAACACACCGCTCCACCTCGCAGCAGCCAATGGCCATCTAAACTGCCTGTTCTTCCTGGTGTCTTTTGGTGCCAACATCTGGTGCCTGGACAATGATTACCACACGCCGCTCGACATGGCTGCCACAAAGAACCACATGGACTGCGTCAGATACCTGGATTCTATAGCAGCCAAGCAGACGGGCCTCAACCCTAAGCTGGTCAGTAAGCTGAAGGACCGGGCTTTCCGCGAGGCTGAGCGAAGGATCAAGGAATGTATGAAAATGCAGAAGAAGCACCAGAAGAGAATGGAGAAGAAGTTTCACAAAGAGTCTTCGGAGGTGTCGGCTTCAGATGCCATGAGTTTCTCCAGTTATACAGGCAGCTCTGTCAGCCATAAACTGCGAAACTTCAACCCAGGAACTGTCAGTGTGCCATATTCTCAAGTAAGTCAATGCTGTTTTGTATGTTTGAAGCTTTTTAAAGCCATCTTATGCTGTTTTTGTATGGAAGCAAACCTATCTATTTATCTATTTTCCTCATCATGTTAACTTGAGCATGTGCTTCCTGCTAGGCCACTCTCCATGCCACTAATCGAGGCAAGACAAAGATCCAGAAGAAGTTGGAGAAGAGGAAACAAGGAGATGGCACCTTTAAAATTTATGAGGATGGGCGGAAGAGTGTGCGCTCTCTGTCTGGACTTCAGCTGGGCAACGATGTGATGTTTGTCAAACAGGGGACCTATGTGAACCCCAAAGACCGCGGGCGCCGTAACGTTCGCGACATGTTCCCCAGAGACAATGACGATGCTATCTCACGTGCCATGAGCGAGCCGGACCTCCACGGACCGGATGTGGACTACTCCGAGATCAGCACTGATTCAGGGCATGACTCCCTTTTTAACAGGCCAGGGCTGGGCACCATGGTCTTCAGGAGGAACTATGTGAGTGGGGGCATGTTTGACCTTGGGCGGAGGGATGACATTAGCACGGCACAGTCTAGTAATACTGTTCGACTGCGTAGTAGACTCCAGCCTTATACCAGTATGGATGAAGACAGTATAGGCAGTGCCCGGAGCCTGCAGGAAAGGAACATAGAGGAGCTGCCCTGGGACGAGGTCGAACTAGGACTGGATGATGATGATGAGCCCGACTCCAGTCCTTTGGAGGTTTTTTTGGCCACACAGAGCATGAGTGAGTTCTTCTCCATCTTCAAACGGGAGAAGATTGATCTGGAAGCGTTGCTGCTGTGCTCAGACAATGACCTCAAGAGTATTCATATACCTTTAGGACCTCGGAAGAAGATATTAGATGCCTGTAAAAGACGACTAGAGACAATAGAAGATCCAGATGCTATCGAGGATACTGAACTGTAAGTACTGACAGTCCCATGTGAAACCTCTTAATTCTATTTTACTGACAAGATGCATTCAGAGAGGAGCAACTATGGCTTTATGAGACGTAATATCTGTTGCCCTGCAGTTAATACAATTAGCTGTTGGTGGTCTGTTGGCTGTGAGCTCATCCAGTTTAAAGGTCAGTGGAAAATTAACTGAATGTCACAAATGAATATAGAGATGACAAAGACTTTTGGGAATCCAATGTAACAATGCACAAAGCAGCAACAGACAAATAGTGACAGTATTTTCAATTAGAGTAGATGGGTTCTACCATTCTGTGGTGGTGCAGCTCATAGAGAAATTCCATAAGGGTTTCCTGTGCTGCATGGCCAAACAAACTGAATGAGAGGTCCCCGACTGCAGTGCCATCCTTTGTTCCTGTACGCCATGGAGCACAGTTAACAGAGAGGTTATTGTGGGCCCTGTGTCCCAGTAATATGTCGCCCCTGTGGGGTAAATCTGGCCATACCATGTGCCTGCGTTGATAGTGCCAGATAATCTGCGTATATGTATACATTTGTTTTGTAATATTTTTAGTACTTCTCACATTATGTGCATGTTTACATTAAGCCATACCCAATTGTGGCTCAAACTGAAGGTGAACTGTTAACCCTTATCTGTCTGTTAAATTAAGCCTGTTTTTAATGTAGTGAAAATGTAGTATGTTTGCAAATGCACAAGTGAACATTTTACTGTGAAAATGCACAAAATAAATAATGTATTTTGTTTCATCATATCTTTGTCTCAAGTTTTATCCTCAGTTGGAATCTTTCCTTATCTAACATTTCCATTTTATAGTGTTATTGCATAACTTGAGAACTTTATGCTGTTACTCTTACTTTTCCAGGCTTTAGAAATCAAAATGTGTAACAAACAAGATTTGTTTACAGTCTGGTACAGCAGTGGCTCCCTATATGGGAGTTGGGACCTCAGTGGGGTTGTGACTATATTTTATTATTTCTTTAATTTAAAACACTATATTTAGGCAAAATTAGGTTGACTAACAAAATAAATGATTAAAATAAACAACATTTACATAACATTAACATCAAAACATTTTTACAATTATTACATCTGTTAATTTTATTTTGCAATGGGGGACACAAGTCGGTTGCATATTTTGGGGGTCCCAGCCTGAATAGTTTGAGAACCCCTGTGGTACAGGCTTTGTCCGTAATCTCTTTGCAACAGCACAGATCTTTAATTCTGTTACTTAGGTTTTATAACATACTTTTAAAGCCAAAGTTTGTACTGTATGGTATTATCTAAGCATGCTTATTGCAGTATACATAAATAAGTCAATAGCTAGGTCATGGTGTCTCATTATTTGTCATGCCATGGGTCCAGAGCAGACCATAAAAATTCAAGTAAACCTTTTCTTTGTTTAGTTTGATATGAAAAAATCATGGAAAGGGATAGTAAGTGATTTCAGATCTCAATCAAACAAACAAAACCTGAACATAACTGTAGATGCAGTAGTACTGTGTTAATGGTTAATTAGACCAGACAGATGATGTACTTACTCTCATTATGACAGATAGTAAAATATCAAACATTTCTAGAAAACACTTCCTATTGTCCTCTCTATAGTGACTCATTGTCACATTTCACTGAATTTACTGTAAACCCTTGTTAAACTTTAATGGTGAAGGGCATAAACAAGCTCATGTCTGCCTTTCATTTATCGGATGTGTACCTGCTCTAATGGCATTCATGGAAGATATAAACAGAGGAAATCATTAATAATACTTTAGTTCCACTATTTTATGTTATCATCAAGACAAAATGTATAAATAGTTTTATCACTGAAAATATGTAATATGCATGTCCCACTGGGAGGAGGCCAGTGACCCAGGACACACTGGAGGGACTATGTCTCCCGGCTGCCGGCTGGACTGGGAACGCCTTGGGGGCCCACCGGGGGAGCTGGAGGG
>KN469157.1:0-28198 GCA_000787095.1 Periophthalmodon schlosseri
TTCACATCTGCCATCTACTGGTAAAAAGACAAAAAAAAACCTTACAGATGGTAGTTTCGATTAATAATGAACAAATATTGTATTAAGAATTATTCAGGTTAAGCTTATCTATTAAAAAACATATATGGTTCTTATTTGAAAATTGTTTACAATTAATTGGGGCCTCAAGAATGTAAAAATGTAAAGCTAAAGCCCGCCACACACAACAGGATTTTTCAGTCTTAAATGATTTTTAAATGTGCAACAAAAAGCGCAGACCACAGACATGAGGAGATTCGATGAGATTTTAAATCTCCGAGCGCAAAGACTGCAGTGAGATATGGCAGCAAAGAGACCGCACGCCACAAGCTAAAAGTCATGAGTGCACCTCGCATTAGCTGTTTCCTGTCTACAGTAAAACGATGCTCGCTTTGAGACTCTAAAGTGCTCCAAAGATCAGAGCATAGCACTTATAGTTTAGATGCAAGTCGATTATTATTTGTGAAATGTGGTGCAATAGTTCAGATAAATGCTTTTAATGCACAGAAGACTGGAGATAAACTACACAGGAAGAAGAGTCTCTATCGCTAATCTGCAGCAGCCTCACCCTGATCCTCACTGTGTGGATGTAAACAGACACACGTGAGGATCTGCTCTGGCCTTTCTTAATTTTAAAGAACACTACAAACTGGATTCATAGCCCTGCTTTATGGACTGTGTCATTATTTGCAGAGGACTCATTCTAATGGACAATATGGATGAGAATGCTGCAGCTTAACAACTTTACGAGGTGAGTCATAAAGTCATTTCATTATTTTTGCCATTTCCTGAGTTTGTATCTTGTGCCTCCGTCTGCCCCTGACGCTCTATTTTATTGGCTGTTGCCGTGGTGATATTTTGTGGTTATGAATTTACAATATGCCAGAGCAGCCCAGAGTCGCTCGGACACCACACACACGAGGAGCGCTGCGGCTTCAAAATCGCATATGAGGATCCTAAATCAGGTCACACCTACCTGAAGTCTGGGAGAAGAAAATCGGGTTCTAAATTTGGCAAATTAACCTGTAGTGTGTGGTGGGCTTTAAACATTTCCATTTCTAAACAGCCAAACAAATAAATGATCAATATATTACCAATAATAAAGAGAATTTCCACCAGGATGTCACTGACTGTGGGGGGATTTCGAGCTGAAGCGACTCCATCTTCCCGGATCTCGACGGCAGTGAAGCAGACGTTATAAGGGACAGTTATGGCAACGTAGAAAGTGGCCAGGAGTATGAGCCAGTCCCAGCCGGCCTTGAACGCACCGTAATGTAAAAGAATGAACCGGGACTTCTGTATGTCTGCGACCTTGTACTCCGGGATGGGGTTAGCGTTCGCGGTGAGGACGCTCTGAGAAGAAAAGATAAGATTTAAGAAGAAATGGTGTTGTTATTGTTTAAAATAAGGGATAAAGACTAAAGTAGGAGGATTAGACCGGGACTAAATCAGGACTAAATCGGGACTAAACCGGGACTAATTCAGGTCTAACCCAAAACTAAACTAGAAATAAACCAGGTCTAATCCAGCACCAAATCTGAACTGAACCAGGCCTAAAACAAGCATGAGCCAGGACTGAACCAGGACTGGACCAGAACTAAACCAGAAACTAAACCAGAACTAAACTAGGACTGAACCAGGTCTAAACTAGGATTAAACCAGGACTAATTCAAATCTAACCCAAGACTAAACCAGGAGTAAACCAGATCTAACCCAGGACAAAACCAGCACTAAACCAGGACTGGCCCAGGCCTAAACTAGGACTGAACCAGGACTGAACCAGGACTGAACAAGGACTGAACCTGGACTAAACCAGGAGGACTAGACCAGGTCTTAACCGAGACTACAACTACTGCTACAATTACAACTACTATAATTCCTCTTAGTACTTTTATTACTGCATTAATCAGATGCAAATTGTTCCCTTTCAATAAAGCCATTATCTTCTTGTCTAGACTTCAGACCTGTTTTCCATAATCACATTACAATGAACCACTGTGCAGCCAAATGTTTTTGAACGAAAATGCATTAGACTCATATTAAATGACTTCATATCAGATGACTGTCACGTTTTCATCTGAGGAGAAAATTACATTATAACTTAATTTAGTGCTATTAAAGACTAAGAGAATGTTTTAAATTCTCATTATACCTGTTGTACCTGATTTTTTCCATGTATTTGAGCAAAATGTGTCTTGCCCCAGTAGAGATATATTCCATAAGCAGCTCTAAAGGTTAAAAAATGTCCATCTGCATCTAATAATAATGCATTTAGAGCATCCTGAATAATTAGGCTGCTCTAAATGCATAAGGTAAGTGAGGAATAACTTTAGACCACTGCAAACTAAAATTAACTAGTTTTGTTTTTCATGTTTTTAAGATGGTAAAAAACAGGTAGAGAGACTTTAAATTTATATTTAAACAATTCAATTCAGTAGGATATTAACCACAAGATAATCAAAAGAAGTAACAAGAAAGTACGTCTAATCCCAACTAATCCCAAATCTAGGTATACAGAGAGTTGGGTCAGGGAGGGCATCAGGGTTAAAATTTGTATTCGTCCTAGATAAAACATGTTTGTAAGACTCATACTATGAATAATGTTTGAAATATATTTGAAATTAAAAAGGCAAATCAAAGCATGTGAGTAGTATGACTAATTGTTGTAGCAAGAAAAAAGTAATAAATAATAATAAAAAATACATCAAAGAACTAAGAACTACTGCACATGTATTTGTAGTCACCATGGTGGTTCAGTCTCTGCTGTGACAGATATATCGCTTCAGACAAGACAAATCTCTGAAATGATGAAAGCCAAAACAAACACTCACAGTTGAAGAGTGATAAGAATACAAAACACATTTCTAACTAGAGCTGAACAATTTCGGAAAAATCTCCAATTTCCGGAGAAGAATTCCAATTATGATTTGATTTTCACGTTTTGGAGACTGAAATCTACCACCAGTACTATTTCTACTGCCTTGTCTGGCAAGACTATATGTAGTCTATATCTTTTTATACAGAGAGGTATCAGTCTGGTCCCCTCTCCCTCCATCGGGTCTCAAGCCAGAACCAAACATGATCGTCCAATCAGATTAGTTTATTTCAGTGGCACATGTGAAATAAAGGAGCTCATTGGTCGTCCATCATTTACAAACAAAGTCAAATTCCTTTCACCTCAGATTAACAGAGTTTAGTGCTTTGCTCACTAGCTGGTATGGTAACTATTTATATAGCGCTTTTCCAACTTCAAGGCTCTCAAAGCTCTTCAAGAAACCACTCACTTACTCACACACGCATTCATAAACTGACATTCAGACACTGAGGAAGAGGCGGGTTAAGTGTCTTGCCCAAGGACACAACAACAGCATTCATCTGTGGGAGGTGGAATCGCTGGAATAAGCTGCTGTCGCTCCCTACTACTGCTACTACTACTACTACTGCTACTACTACTACTACTTGTTGTGTCTTACATTGTTGATCTTGAGTTTACTCTTGGTCTTGTCCTGTTTCTGGAGGTGACCTGAGAGCTGGTACAGAACAGCCCGACTGCGGCGTCTCTCTGCGCTGAAACCTGAAGGACGAGTGACGTGGTGGATCTGAAGACCAGTCTCCTCATCTGGGACAGGAACACAAGAAATATCAATTTACAATATTACAATGAACCAAGTATTAAAACCTCTACAGGGTTTTCCACAGGTTTACACTGAGAAGAACAAGTAATCCAAGTAACTGCATCTCCACATGGCACAAATCATCTCCCTGGAGAATGTTTCAAGTTATATTTTTAACTTTCAATTTCTGTTATACTGTGTTGTTCTGATGTATGTTTATGTCAATACTGCAAGCTTAAAGTATGATTTGATTTACCAATTTTTTGTTCAGCTCATTTTTAGACAATGGGGCAAAGATTAGACTGCAGTGAGCCACCATAGTCTCCTTTATTAAAGCACTAGTCATTTAATTCCATTACAATATTTTGGATGATATTTTTTACAATCCAGAAATATGATAAATAAAATAACACAAAAGGTAATTGTGTGGTAAAATTAACCACAAATAAGTAATAACTGTTCCATGAGCCTACTCCAAAATTTGCCTGTTCCCACTCGCAACAATGCCTCTCACCAGTTACTTCATTATTGGGCCCATAGACTGTATATATAAATGGACATGGCTAATGTGCGACGCTTTCCAAATAGGAAGTGATCATGGGCGCGCTTCCTGCTCCATCAACTCTGGTTCCAATTCACTTTACATTGGAAAACTGTCACCCCTCTCTCTGTAACTGCTGCAGTGAGACTCGTCATTTTGGTCTTAAAAATGTTCATTTAACCCGCTCTGGTGTTTTTATTTCACTATTTTGTCCGTGATTTAAGATATCAACACTAATAACAGACAAATGAGGTGCCTTCTTTCCCAGAGGTCGCTCAGTTTTGATTGACAGCGCCCACTCCTTGCTAAACCAGCAGTGCGGGCATTACCTTCAACAGCCTGGCTCCGGATCGGTTCTTTGGTTGCTATGATACTCGCGGTCGGAATTCCAAATGTGGACCTCGGCTCCAATTTCGCCGCTATAACTGCTCTAGCCTCGATGAGTTTCATTTGACTGGAACCGAACGCTATGGGTGGCGTCACACTCACTTAGTCGACTTCTTTATACAGTCTATGCTCGGCCAATAATTCCTCGTATTTATGGTTCATAGGCTACACAATTTCAATTTCATCCTAAGTAAAATATTACCCATTTGATCCACATATAGATAAACTCAGTGGTAGATAGAGCTGATTGTGTCTTGAATTGGAGTCCTAGCCAACTAAGTGCCTTTCCACTCTCTGTCCTATTTGCACTGTAATCTATACAGTCAATAAAACCCAACAAAAGACAACCAAATCTGCAAAACCCAATACATTTCAAATAACCTTTTTGAACACGTAAGCTTAGGAATAATGAATTGAAAAGGTCTCAGATATGATTAAAATCAGGTAGAAGCAATCTGTTTCACACAATACCAATATCTATAAACCATTTCTATCAAACCTCTGCTCTGTGGAATAGACCAAGCCGCAGCTGCTGTCGTTCTGCGTGAATTATAGTGGGATAAATGCTTTTGTCTGCGTGTGTGGCTCTCACCGGTCTCGGACTCATTGGCGTGGTCGATGTTTTTATTTTCGGTGATATCTTTGTGTGAAACCAGGAAAAGGACCACTTCGCTCTTCTCGTTTTTTATGGGAACAATGTCAAGTAGGCACCAGAATTTATAACCTGGAAAAACGAGAAACAGGGATACGATTGATATTTTGCAGCTGATGTCATCAACTTTCCCTGGGGGCGTGGTGCTAACTGTAGGCACTGCTCTGTCTGAAGCTCTGTTACTCAAGTTAGACTTTAATCTGAACTTTGTTTTAACACAGTCTGACCATAATGTACAGATGAGATGACTTGTAGCGTTAAACAAGTCTCTCACAAATAAAATTAAAGTCATAAGCTATCTTAGGGTGACCAGATTTTCAAAATTCAAAACTGGGACACATCCGGGTTGGGAGGGTTGGTATAAATAAAACTGTTTTGTTTTGGTTTTTTTGCCTTATGCTCATGGTTTTCTGTATTTTAGCTAAACAAATGACATATTATATATATATTACCGTCTTTACTGTTGGCGGGCATCAAATTGGTCATAAATAGGGACAACTGGGACAAGTATTATATCAAATTGGGATAAATCATTGGTTTTGGATAAATCAGCCGGGACATAGGACACAGCTCAAAACGGGGACTGCCCTGGATAAATAGGGACGTCTGGTCACCTTAAGCTAGCCAGCATTAGCCAACAGTTTGTCAATTAGTCACTTTTTTTGTTGAAAATCAAACACCTAAGCAGGGCAATGAACGTTCATATTGATCACAGGCTCCTGAAAATGTGTTGTTTAAATCCATTTTGTATGTTTTCTTGAGTTTTCAGACAAACTTTTTTGACAGCGTTGGATAATGTGCGCATCGTGTTACCATCAGTCGTCCAGGTCTGAAGAAGCGGCTTAGATGAGCAGCGAAACATTTTCATTTAAAAAACTTTTTGTCCAGTCGACAGAATTGAATTTTCCTTTTACTATTGTGTCACCATGGTAACCAATGAACATTCATTTTGCCGTAGGGATACAACCCCCCCCCAGCGTGATGTCACTACAAAGTATCAATAGAGGCTGTGCACTGAGATAATTTTATTCGAAAAATGCTCCTCAAAATTCCGTATTTTGCTGTAGGGATACAACCCCCCCCAGCGTGATGTCACTACAAAGTATCAATAGAGGCTGTGCACTGAGATAATTTTATTCGAAAAATGCTCCTCAACATTCCGACTGAGTGGTACTGAGGCAGAATAATGGGCAGCACAACAGACAATATGTGTTTTACATTTGTTTTCAGACTGAGCAGCTCTTTCACATTTTAGACGTGTTTTGAGCTCTTACAGAAGGAAATGTCATTACTCACCACCGACACGCATATACTTCTGCCACTCATTAAGTTCTAAAGGTTGTGATGTTTGCATAAGGTCTATAGGTTGCGTTCACAATCTAGAATTTGTTATGTTATGATTTCAGATGTAGGGCATGGGCCTATATAACTCTATGGGAGATATATTTCTTTGGGATTGGCTCCACAAACTTGCAGCATTAATCTTATGGTTTAAAGCCCTTTCAGCTGACAACAATCACATCTTTGGGGTTGAATAATGGCAACACTTTCTGAAGATATTGTGAAAAACATAATTTCACTTTTGTTTATTATTCCCTATTCCCTAAGTGTCCCATATTCAAGTGTTCATTAGCAACCATACTGTAAACAGGGCCAAAACCTGTCTAAATTACACAATAGTTATAATTAGACTAATAAAAATAAATGGCAAAACCTTTATATACTGTTAAATGAAGGTTTAAACAGCGCATACATTGTCTTTTGGATGGAATTTTTGGCGTTGATGACATAGGTAGAGGTATTCCATTTAATAAGTCACTGCTACTTCCCGTATTTTTGCAGTTTTTTCTTTTCAACATTTTTTTTCCACAAACTGCCACTTAACTGATGTAAAACTATGATAAATATTTAACACAGGCACTGTCCCACCAAACCAAGTCAAAATTAGAAAAACATGGAAACCTGTCATATGCACGTTGTGTCTTACCGCTCTTTTTGTACAGTATGATCTCGGTCTTGAACTCTTTGCGTTCGTCCAGCGCCTTTTGCATCTGAGCGGTCAGATTTTCACTGGTCTCACTGCCGTAGAGGAAGTGACACATACAACTTTTCTGCATCAACTCCCCACGAGCAAAGCCGGTCAGCTCACAGAAGCCGTCGGAGCAGTAGACGATGGGATACAGACTCTGCACCTGCGCGTTTCCCAGCACAAAGTTGCTGTCTGTGGAGAGAAGGGACAACTTTAGGGTTAGCTTTGGTTTAAACTGGTTTAATTCTGTTTTAGTGGAGTCTGGTAATTCATATACTACGCAAAATTTACTTTTTGGAGCTTTCTACCATGTTATAACGTTCTTCCCTCATCATAAACATGCCTGAAGCGGTTTTAGATGTCATCCATTCATGTTTGAGCAATCTAGCGATCTCTCCCTGGCCCTATTCAAACCCTTCTTATGGTAAGCAGTACGATCCTATCCTAAGCTCAGCCAAAAGCCTACGTCACCCATGCTCCCACACGACAATTCTCCACAAATACACAAAAGCATGATACCACAACTGTACACTACAACTTCACAAACCTGATTGTAATGTGATAGCGCTCTGAAGGGGGAGTGACTTAGCATGGAGAGCGATGGAAGGGGGGATTCAGAGCGTCAAAAACGAAAGTGAAACTCATAAAACATGTTAATACGCTGTTTTTGGAAAATATAGCGTTTTCAAAACAACAAAATGTAAAATGATGATCCAAATATGTTATATCTTAGCTATTTATATCCCATAGAAGTGCAATTCAAGACCAAGCTAATATGTTTTGACATACATTTAGTTTAGATCTGTGTCTTTCTCCCGCTCTGCACCCTGGTACACACCCACTCTCCGAAAATCAAAGCCAAAAGGGCAACAACTTGAATGACTACAAAACAAAACTGGACTAACAATACACAAAGTGTACAGTAATCACATAATGCTATACAAGGACAATTTCCGCTACTAAATCACTACCATCCATCAACATCTGATAAGTGGAGCTGCAGTGGAGTGGAGACTTTTCCCCCCGTCACACTTAATATCATCATTCTCAAGCTTCTCCCTCCCTGCTGTCCAAGTCGTCTCTGAGCTCATTCTCAAATCCAAAACTTTTACCTGTCGCCTTGACCCTCTTCCTACAGCTCTTGTCAAATCCTGTCTTCCCTCACTTGCCCCCTTCATTACTAATATATACTAATATATTCACTCCTCCCTGACCTCTGAAACTGTCCCCTCATCACTGAAAACTGCATTCATCACTCCTATTCTGAAAAAAAAGCAAAATGGATTGGAACCTAGCGATTTCAACAACCTTCGCCCTATTTCTAACTTACCCTTCATCTCTAAAATTCTTCCGTTGCGTCTCAACTCAAACCCATCTGATCGCTAACAATATCTATAAACAATTTCAATTTCCATAGCACTGAAACGGCACTTCTGAAAATCACTACTGACCTCCTCATAGCTTCTGACTCTGGCCTTCTCTCCATTCACATTCTTCTTGATTTAACAGTGAACTTTGACACCATCTCACACACCACTCTCATTCACACACTCCAAACTATCTGTATCTTTCACACTCCTCCCTCTTAGGTCACTTCATATCTCTCAGATCGCAGTTAATTCAACTTAAACCTCACAGATCTCACTCCTTTCCTGTCTCCTCTGGTGTGCCCCAAGGCTCCATCCTAGGGCCCCTCCTTTTCATCATCTACATTCTCCAAGTTGGTTTTATATTCCGTAAGCACTACATTCACTTTCACTGCTATGCGGATGACACCTATTTCTCCACTAAATGTTCTGCATCACTTCCACCTCCCTCCTTCCCTCCTCCTCTGTCAACAGGAAATCAATTCCTGGTCCTCAAACTGAACAGCTCCAAAACCGAAGTCCTCCTTATAGGCACCTCTTCCACTCTTGCTAAATCCAGCAGTTTCTCCATTTCTATCAATGACTCCCCTGTCCTTCCTTCTCCTCAGGTCAAGAGTCTGGGTGTCATCGTCTTCAGCACCTTTCTTTCCACTCCCGCATCACGATATCACCCGCTCTGCCTACTTTCACCTCCGTAATATCCGTCGTCTCCACCCTTCTCTCACTCCTCACACTGCTGCTATTCTCGTCCACAGTCTTGTCACCTCCCGGATTGACTAATGTAAGTCTCTCCTCTTTGGCCTCCCAAACAAATCCCTCCAGAAACTCCTTCAGCTCCTTCAAAATTCTGCAGCACGGATCATCTTCCCAAAAAGCAAAGAATCAACTTCAAAATCCTCCTCACTACATTCAAAGCCATAACCTTGCTCGACAATAACTCTCCAATTTCTTCCACATTGTCACTCCCTCTCGCTATCTCTGCTCCTCCTCCTCTCTCCAGCTCTCTGTTCCCTCTCCTCCTCTCTCCTCCTCACTCTCTCCGCTCCTCTTCATCCTCTCTCCAGCTCTCTGTTCCTTCTCCTCTCTGCTCCTCTTCCTCCTCTCTCCAGCTCTCTGTTCCCTCTCCTCCTCCCTCTCTCTGCTGCTCTTCCTCCTCTCTCCAGCTCTCTGTTCCCTCTACTCCTCTCTCCTCCTTGCTCTCTCCGCTCCTCTTCATCCTCTTTCCAGCTCTCTGTTCCCTGTCCTCTTCTCTGCTCCTCCCTCTCTCTGCTCCTCTTCCTCCTCTCTCCAGCTCTCTGTTTCCTCTCCTCCTCTTTCCTTCCTTCTCTCTCCGCTCCTCTTCCTCCTCTGTGTTCCCTCTCCTCCTCTTTATGCCTCCCTCTCTCTGCTCCTCTTCCTCCTCTCTCCAGCTTTCTGTTCCCTCTCCTCCTCTTTCCTCCTCGACCCCAAAATCTGTGTGAAATACTTTTACTTTTTACTCTTTAATTACATTTTGGGTACAATGGGTACTTTAAGGTACATTTACTTAAGTACCGGTAGACTTTTATTTTTACCTGAGTATTTTGTTGCTCCGGTATCTGTACTTTTACTTAAGTAACAAAACCGAGTTTACTTAACCAATGTAAAACTATACTAACCACGGCTACAGCAAAACAATATGATGTGCTCTGTTCAGCCCTGATAGATTCTAGCTTTTGAGGACATCACACAAAACGCAGTATTTTTGACAAAACAAGACCCACTGCCGTTTTGAATTTCAAAACAGTTGTGAGCCCTGAGGAGCATAACCTGCAACACAACAGCTGTCATCCATTTTGTAGAGATGTGAGAGAAGACAGAAGTCATATCTCAGGCACAGTGAGGTTGTCTTTTTGTCGCCGTCTCGTAAAGCAGTCCATAGGGAGGGAGTAACAACTGCTCCCTAGTACGGCTGCAGGATTCATCTCAATCCAATCAAAATCACAATTTGAATGGACTCATAGCAAATCGCAAAGGCTGCAGTTTTTGAAGTGCCATCATTTCCTCCACAAACAACAAAGTCTCCTCCTCGAAACTGCCAGGTATAAAAACAAACGTATTTTATTCTGCATAAAAACTGCTAACCCTGTAGCTTAGATCTGCACAAACATGTTCTGAAATGTCCCTGTGTGTCAGATGCCCTCCCTGTGTCTCCATGGTCCACTAATCTGAAGGTTGGTGGTTTGAATCCCGCTCTCGACAAACATCACTGGTTGAGCGGTCAGATCCACTGACCCACAGGTTGGTGGCGCGATTCTAGCTCTTACGGATGAATCTTGTTGTTGTGTCCTTGGGCAAGACACTTAACCCACCTCGCCCCAGTGTCTGCGTACACTGGTGTATGAATGTGTGTGTGAATGGGTGAGTGGTTCCTTGTTGTAAAGCGCTTTGAGTGCTTTGAAGGTGGGAAAGCGCTGTATAAAAATGTAAACATATACCAGTGCTTGTCAGATATTTTTCCCAAATCGTTCAGCCTGTACTGTTTATTCTAATCTACACTATTTTACTATTTGCTAGTTTTTTCCACCCATTACACTCATACGTTAATATTAAATGACACTAGGCAAGAGGACATTCGCAGAAAATAGCTGGCAACCCATATAAAGACTCTCACACACTTGGCTCAGATGTGTTTGGTGAGTCCATCTTATATTTTTAAATGTTGAAACTCTTTGTACCCAATTCTCAGGACAAAATAGTCAATAGTTTGCCCAAGTCCCCCTGCTTTGTCTGGGCCGGGCTAGAACTTCAAACAGGTGCAGCTAACAGAGCCATATAAATAGCAGTGAAACAGGTGAGAGCAGGTGGTTGTCCAAGTCCCCACTCTTTTGTAGTTCAAGTTCAGATTTTAATTATGCGTAGAGAGTTTTAGTCCTGGTTTAGTCTTGGCTTAGTCCTGGTTTAGTCCTGGTTTAGACTTGGTGTGGTCTCAGTTTAGTGCTGGTTTAGTCTTGCTTTAGTCTTGATTTAGTCTTGGTTTAGTCTAGGTTTTGTAGTCTGGGTTTAGTCCTGATTTAGTCCTGGTTTAGTTCTGGTTTAGATCTGGTGTGGTCTTGGTTTAATCTTGGTTTAGTCTTAGTTTAGTAGTCTTGGTTTAGCCCTGGTTTAGTCCTGGTTTAGTCCTGGTTTAGTCCTGGTTAAACCCTAGTTTAGTCCTGGTTTAGTCCTGGTTTAGTCCTGGATTAGACCTGGTGTGGTCTTGGTTTAGTGCTGGTTTAGTCTCGGTTTAGTCTTGATTTAGTCTTGGTTTAGTATTGGTTTAGTAGTCTGGGTTTAGTTCTGGTTTAGAGCTTGTGCGGTCTTGGTTTAATCTTGGTTTAGTCTTAGTTTAGTAGTCTTGGTTTAGTCCTGGTTTAGTCCTGATTTAGTCCTGGTTTAGCCCTAGTTTAGTCCTGGTTTAGTCCTGGTTTAGTCCTGGTTTAGTCCTGGTTTAGTCCTGGATTAGCCCTAGTTTAGTCCCGGTTTAGTCCTGGTTTAGTCCTGGTTTTGCCATGTTTTAATCCTGATTTAGCCTTGCTTTAGTCTTGCTTTAGCCCTGGATTAGTCCTGGATTAGTTTTGGTTTAGTCCTGGTTAAATCCTGTCTTAGTCCTTGTTTAGCCCTAGTTTAGTCTTTAGATCCAATTTAGTTCTGAATACAGTCTAAACCAGGACTAAAACAGGACCAAACTAGGACTAAACACAGGACTGTAACCCCCATTCACAGAAATACCCTATAAACACAATGGAATCTCCAATGATAATTCCCACGTCTTTTAAACCGGGTCTTTCTAGTACATACTCCACTCGGCAATGAACCAATTGACCTGGAGACCACAGCACTATATCCATCTTTCACCATTGAAACGTATTGATTTTCACCTTACTATTCCCATGCCCCCAATGTATTTACTTATTTATTGTATGCTATAGATACTATGGATGGATATAGTGTGGGTCACATAAAAACACTGCAGTGCAACAGAAGGCCTGATATAGGCTGAATTAGAACATGAGTTAGAATTTCAATATTATTATGGAATTATATCCCTTAAAATATCACTTTTATTTAACAATATATAACATTTTACCAATCCTTAAATTTGTCCTGGTTTAGTCCTGGTTTAATCTTGTTTTAGACTGGGTTAGTCCTGTGTTAGTCCTGGTTTAATCCTAGTTTAGTCTTGGTTTAGTCCTGGATTAGACTGGTTTAGTCCTGGTTAAATCCTGGTTAAGTCCTGTCTTAGGTTTAGTCTTTGTTTAGTCCTGGTTTAGTCTTTGTTTGGCCCTGGTTTAGTCTTAGTTTAGTCCTTGTTTAGCCCCAGTTTAGTCTTGGTTTAGTCCTGTTTTAGTCTTGGTTTAGACTTGTTTAGTCCTGGTTTAGTTCAAGTTTAGTCTTAGTTGGCTCGGCCCAGATCAAGACCTGATTTTATCTTATTTGTCTCATTACACCCTGCACATAATGTAGATCCCTTTTTAGTTACTGAATACAGTCTAAACCAGGGCTAAACCAAGACTAAACCAAGACTAAACCAGGATTAAAACAAGACTAACCAGGACTAAACCAAGACCTAGCCAGGGCTAAACCAAGACTAAATCAGGGCAAAACCACTACTAAAGCAATACTAAGCAAAGACTAAACCAGGACTAAACCGAGACTAAACCAGGACTAAACCGAGACTAAACCAGGACTAAACCAAGACCAAAACGAGGACTAAACCAGGACTAAACCAGGACTAAACCAAGACTAAACCAGCACTAAACCAGGACTAAACCAAGACTAAAACAAGACTAAACCAGGACTAAGCCGAGACTAAACCAGGACTAAACGAAGACTAAACCAGAACTAAACCAGGACCAAAACAAGGACTAAAGCAGGGCTAAACCATGACAGGACTAAACCAGGACCAAACCAGGACTAAACATGGTCTAAACAGGACTGTACTGATTCCCATTCATAGAAATATCCAGCTGGGACTCTTTATAATTCCCAAGTTTTCTAAACCAGGGCATTCTACAGCCGTTCTTCATTATCAGAACATATTGATTTGAACCTATTTATGCTTTGTTTGCTATTACCATCCCCCCGTCGTACTACTGTGCACAGTCCACCTCTCTGTTATTGGCTACCTTAGAATGTACCAAAGTACGGAATTAAACTCGCCGATGTCCATGGAGACAAGGTCACAGGTCAGAGGTGCACTCACAGTAAGAATGCATGATTTTCAAGATATTATTGAACACAATGAAATGAATGCCAGATATGTAAATGCCATATTGCGGAACATTCCTGGCAAAGCAATAACATCTCCATGGAGACAAACAGGTCCACCAAAAAAGTTACATAGTGCACCTTTAAGCAGGACAAAACAAAACATTTCTTATCCAACTCAGTCTAAACTAGTAAACCAAATGTCACGATACTAAAATTTCAATTATCGATTTCGATACTAAGAAATAGACTCGATACTCAATATCATTTCCGATACCACCATAATAAAAAACAGTCTTTCTTTAGAAAATAGAATGTGATTTTCAACATGAAATGGTAGTACTTTGTGTTATATTACCATGTTATATGTTGTATGTTATGTACAATTTTAAAGCTATTCAGGAAAGATTCATTTCTGTCCCGTGAATGTGACTTTTTTAGTATCAATACTTACTCAAAGTATTATCCTAGTCTAAACCTGTATTAAAACTGGACAAAACCAGGATTACTGCTTGAAAACATGAGCTCCCATTCATTATTATATCCATTCATACTGGCCTAGATATCGCTCCTCTAGTTTCAATGGACACTGGTGTTAGCTTATTATAAATTCATAGCGGGATTTGCATTTCCTCGTTCTGCTCGCGCTGCTAATTGAGACCAGGAGAGCAGAGAGATGCAGCAGTGAGTGACAGCGGATAAGATTGTTATCGTGGTAATGGATTTAAATTTGGAAAGTGTAATTAAGGGGAGGATGCTGCCTGATAAGAAAAAATATGCCACGTGTGCAGTAATAGGTTAATAGGCTGTTTTATCCCCTCTGCCACATGGACACAAGGTCAGTGGGAAAAATCTGAACTTTATACAGGTAAAAAGCAAATAAATAAATAAATAAAATATTGATTAAAAGGCCCATGCTATTTTCTGATCTATGTTATAATGTTGTGTCCTCATCACAAACAGACCTGGAGTTGTGTTTTGTTTCATTCACACATGTTTAACACACAAACCTGCATATTTAGTTTAGTTCTTCTCTCAAACTGAAAACACTCTGTTCCACCTTGTGATGTCATGTGGTTGATACAGAAGTGCTCCACTGTGTTTTTAAACTCCACACACCTTCACTAGAATCATTTGGATAATTTCAGTCCTGAAATTGCCGATCTCTTCTGAACTAAAGGTAAAAGGAGCTGTTGGAAATTTGAAAACTACAACGTGGAACGGAGCATTTGGAACCTTGGAGATGTAGACAGACTAATAATAAAGGGTTTCTCAAACACGTGTGAATGAAACAAAACACAACTCCAGGTATTTTTTTGAGGAGGTAACAACATTATAACATGGCTTAAAGCTCACAAGAGTCAAGTTTGTGTAATGTAAGACGCTGAAAGAAGAGAAAAATCCTGATTAATTAAAATAGGTATTAAATTGGTTTAAGCTTGTAACATTTATGAGTAGCAAGTTGTGTTCCCTAGTCCAACAATACAATGACCAATTCATCAGCATTCAATAGTTTTAATGTAAAGAAAATGTGTTAAATGAAGATAATAAAGACCTTACTTTTATCATTTTTATATGAATTTGATATTTTTAACTGTTGGCTGATTTCCGTATGAGGAACAAAACTGTGCTCCTCACTCGTCCAAAAAGGCAGTGCATTCATTCACTTCTTTAACATTACATCTTCTCAGTGGAAGACCTGATAATGTTATTGTTATTATTGTGGCTTAATACACGTGCTTCTTGTGATATGGATATTGTGTTTATTATTACAATAACCAATCGGTACCAGATGTGCAGCCGTAGAGAGATTGTTTGTCCTGGTTTAGTCTTTTTTTAGTCCTGATTTAGTCTTGTTTTAGACCTGGTTAAGTCCTGGTTTACTCCTGGTTTAGTCTTGGTTTCGGGTCTTGGTTTAGGTCCTGCTTTAGTCCTGGTTTCATCCTGCTTTAGTCCTAGTTTAGTCTTGTTTTAGTCCTGGTTCAGTTCTGCTTTAGTCCTGGTTTCATCCTGGTTTAGTCTTGGTTTAGGTCCTAGTTTAACAGTGGTTTAGTCCTGGTTTCAGTCCCAGTTTGGTTTCAGTTTGGATCCCACTTTCTTTAGTCCTGATTTTGTTCTGGTTTAGTTTTGGTTTAGTTCTGGTTCAGTCCTGCTTTAGTCTTGTTTTAGTACAGGTTTAGTTCTGGTTTAGTCCTGGTTTATTCCTGGTTTTGTCCTGGATTAGTCTTGGATTAGTCCTGGTTTAGTCCTGATTTGAATTGGCTTAGTCTTGGTTTTGCTTTAATCCTGGTTTCGTCCTGGTTTCGTCTTGGTTTAGTCCTGGTTTAGTCCTGGTTTAGTCTCACTCCACACTATTCACTCACGGGTCCCGTCGAAGCGAGTGGCGATGGTATCCAAGAAGGTGTTCTGTGGCGCTATCAGTCCCCGCATGACAGGCATCCGTGACCGGGTAGACCCTCGCCTCTCCCGTCGCTCCGAGCCATGGTTCTCCGCGGTGGTCACGAACCCCGGGAGGAAACGGGAGGTGCTACCCGGAGCAGACCCCCCCAAGCCCTGCAAAAGGGCACCGAGCCGAGACACGCGAGACTCCACGGCTGCAGCGGAGCAAGGACACGCGAGGAATGAGTGGATAAGAGAAGACGTGTGCAGGCGCGAGGAAGGATAGAAGGATACAGAGGATGGAGAGATGGAGAGAGCGCGCATTTACGCACGGACTCTCTCTCCAAATCCTCCCTCCTCCTCCTGAGTCTTTGGGGATCTGGAGGGAAGTTAAAGTGCATATGACAGGTTTCGTGTTTTTCTAATCCTGACTTGGTTTAGGGGGATAGTACCTGTGCTAAATATTCATTATAGATTCAGTTAAGTGGCAGTTTGTGTAAAAAGTTAAGAAGAAAAGTACAAAAATACAAGAAGTAGCGGTGAGACAAAATGCGGGGAGAATTTACGCGCAAGGCTGATTTAACTTTCATTTAACAAAACAGAGGTTTGGGTATTTATTTTTTTGAGTCTAATAATTATATTGTGCAATTTAGACACGTTTTGTAATCGAATTAGCCCACCTTTACACATGTGCTGTCCACGTCCAACCAGAAAGTAAAATCATATGCACTTTAAACCAGAACTAAACCCAAGAGTGATGGAACAGTGAAGATAAAGCAGCCAAAGCGATAATTAAAACAGGCTCAACTTAGACATTAGACAATTAGAAGAATGCAAAATCACACCAAACCCAAAATGTGAATGAATATATGTGAATGAACGCTTTAGTCTGGTGAACTTACTGGCCTATATCAGTACAAGTCGCCAAATTGGAAAAAAACAAAAGCAACCAGGGCCAGACCAAATCTGTCTCTTTCGTATTACGTCCAGTTAATTCATATGAATTATAATATCTAGAATCCAAAACACATTTCTAACCGAAAGTTCGAATAATTATTTAGCAAGGTAACGTTGAACTCGGGGACTATGTTGATGAATGGCGCTATCTTGCGGTCACATGCACGTTTTACAAGCGCAGGGCTGTTCAATATTTATGAGTGTCGTCAAAAGAATGAGGTAATACTATTGATTTTGCGCGCCAGTCCTCAGCTCGCGTACAGACACCTCCTCCTGACTCGGATTCTACAAACGAGGGACAAAATTACACCTGTAGTTATGAATGTAGCAGTTTAATGCACTGTTATGGACATGGTGCAATCTTACAGACCAAATCTAATAGGCCCCCATTTAATCCGAATTAGATTACATAACTCATTAGCTGCTACAGTCACGCTATAAAAGCATAAATATACAGGAATTATATAGGTCTGTAGACATACGTAACTGTTTCAAAAGATGTCTGTAGTGAACTGACAAAAAGAATATTTTTGACCTAATGTTCTGAGAGTGTACTTTTACAAGGACTCTGACGTCAGTGCTTTCGGGACGATTCTTCACCAAGACGAAGGGGAAAAACAAAAAAATAAAAAATAAAAAAATAAAAAAAACCTAACCTAAGGCATATGTTGTCATCTGAATTGTGTCGAATCAGATCGCATTTGAAAACAAAAATACGTTGTTCGACAAAATTATCCAACCTAAACTGGAGATCATTCATTCAAAACACTGTAACAAATCAGTTCAATGTTGAATTATTCATTTATCGACAGAAACAACAATGAAACTACAGCCACCTTGCAAGTGCCAGTGCCTTATAGTTTGACATAAGCCTCCAGCTCGGCTCTCTCCCCGTTACGCCAGTGCCCGCCTGTCTTATCGATTTCACACGGCTGTTACGCGCTCATTTTTGCTTGAAACAGTGTCTCTGACCTGGCAACCCTCCTGATCGCACACCGATGAGCATCTGGCGCGCGTCCCCGCTTCTCCTCTCTCATCATTTCATCGGGGTGCGCGCTCCCGATTACGACTGACTGACGCACGCTCCCCGTCCTCATCCCCCTGCGCTTTGCTCCCTCTCTCCCTCCCTCCCTCTCCCTCTCTCCGCCGCTGAACCGAGCACTGGATACCACAACAATGGGCGGTTTTGGCGCTTAGCGGAGTGTATTTTTCTCTCACAAATTTTGTTGTTTTTGAAGAGGTGTGAAAATGGCGTCGGGGTCTGGATGGCAACCTCCGTATAGTAGCAGTAGCAGCAGTAGTACCTCCACCTCGACCAGCAAGTACATCCAATCTCCAACCTCCACAAACATGTTTTACGACGGCAGCTTGGCGTTGGAATATACTCAAGACCTGCATTTGAAAATGAGCAAGAAGATAGCGCAACTGACCAAGGTAAAGAGGGGCAGATGCGAGGGTCACGTGGTGCGCAGGGGGGCATTTGGGCAGCAGGTGTAATTGTGTGCTCGGGGCAGTGGTTGGAGTGGTCAGTCACAGTATATGCATGTGTTAAAACGCTTAACTGTGGGATGGGATTCAGCAGTAGTGGAGTCGTGGTTAATCCTATGGCAGTGGATCGGAAGCAGACGCGTGCGGTGTGCAAAAACAACACGAGAGGAAGAGGTGAAATACAGGCAGATGTGTTGGTCGTTGTGTGCAAACAGGTGTGCAGTAACAGTAGTAGTTTAAGGTAATTGCGCCCGAATTAAACTCATTCATAAAATTGAAAAATGTGGATCTAAAATGTGCTTCAAATTTCTACTACAGTCTGCATTCATTTTGTAGAAGAAGTAAACCGAGATTAACCAGTGACTCAGACCAGATTCAGACCAGGTCTCAGATAGAACTAAACCAGGTCTAAACCGGGACTAAACCAGGACTAAGACAAGACCTAAACCAAGACTAAAACTGGGATCTATACCGAAGCAAAAAATAGTGCTACAACCAAGACTAAAACACTACTAAACTAGAACTAAACCAGGACTAAACCAGGACTAAATAATAACCTAAACTAGAACTAAACCAGGACTAAATCTGGACTTAAACAAAGACTTCATCAGTACTAAGTTTGACCAAAATCAGGACTAAACCAGCACTAAACCAAGACTTAAACAAGAACTTAAACCAGGACTTCACTAAGGAACCAATAAAAGATCTAAACCAGGTCTGAACCAGTTCTTCTAAAATAGATTTGTGAAGAGAGTAAATATGAATAGGCAATTGGAAAAACAAGTAAATTCATTGTAATCCTTATTTTGTGATGGCTTTATTGTGCACAGAGATCAAACAGTACAGATTTGTTCCGTCTGTCTGTTACTGGACAATATAGCAGTCGTCTAATAAAATATGATAAATTGCTTGTACTTCATAATCTGCTGTAAACAAAGAAGTATTTTAGTTCAAATGATGGTAAACTGTTCAAGCGTATACAGTATGTCTTATTTATATATGTAGGACTATAATGTCTTCCGGATTAGTAATCTTTTTATCTGCCCTAAGCGTTAATCTGGACATCAATATAATTTCCATGTTTGGACATTTTCAGAACTAAAACTAGACTAAAACAAGGTCTAAATCAAGATTTAATCAGGACTAAACGGGGACTAAAGCTGGATTCTGCAACATCACAAAAATTAGGTACTAAACTATTATAAACCAGGCCAAGACTCAACTAGAATTAAACCCATATTAACCCATCATTCAAAGCAGATCCAGACCAGGTCTAAACTAAGACTAAACCAGGTCTAAACTAGGTGTAAACCAGGTCTAAACTAGGACTAAAAAAGGACTAAACCAGGATCTAAACCAAGACTGAAAGTGGGATCTAAACCAAAACAAGACTAAAACCAAGAATGAACCACTACTAAACTAGAACTAAACCAGGACTAAAACAGGACATAAACCAAGACTTAAACCAGGACCTCACCAGACCAAAATCAGAATGAAACCTGGACTAAATTAGAACCAAACCAGAACCTAAACCAAGACCCTAAACCAGGACTAAACCAGGACTTAAACCGCAACTTCACCAGTACTATACAAAACCATTCATTAGTACTAAATTGGACCAAAATCATGTCTAAACCAGGACTAAACTTGGACTTAAACTAGAACTTCACTAGTACTAAATCTGGTCTAAACCAGCCTCTGAACCAGGACAACACCAGAACTAAACTAAGACTTAAACTGGAACTAAAAAAGGACCTAGACCAGGACTAAACCAGGACTGATTCTTGACAAATACACTTGTGAATCGACCAAAAGAGCATCAGACTGTGGGGACTTTGGCTCCTGTGTGTAGGCTGTTAGTAAACTGTACTTACGAGTGGAGCAGACGGACAGTTGAGTAACAGCGCTAGGTCCAAACACGAAACGAAAATCATCAACAGAGTCAGCTGGGTTCATTCAACAAAGTCAGCACGATTTCATTATTAAGATGGAATTAGGTTTATTGTCAATTTGTTTAAACACGAAAACTAATAGAAATTGAGCTGGTTCTTAAAGGTCCTGTTTATATATAACTCCAGGTATGTTTTTGACGAGGAAACAACATTATAACGTAGATCAGAAAATAGCGTAATGTGTGGCCTTTAAGACACACACAGTAACAAGAAGGTAGGGCATCTAGAGTAAAACGAACAAAATGTATTCAGTGGACAGTGAATATATGGTGCAGAGGAGGGAGTGAATATTGTTGATAAAGATGCTTGACCGTAAATGAAAAATGATGTAATGTTGCGATAGGACCAGCGCCTCTGGTCTCTCAAACCAGTATCTTTCCATTTTATATAGACGCTGTTCTTTGTTCCAAGCCTTTTGTACAAGCTGCACCGATCAAAGCACTAATAATGATAAATGATACATGAATTATAAATAATAAAGATTATAAATTGTATCATAGAAACCTTCAAATGTATAAATGCCAATATAGATTAAGTGACCATTTTTCCTTTTAAAATAAAAATCTCAACACAAAGAAATACAAAGTTAGTTATGTAATACAATGCAGGATTTGCCAGCAGCCCAAACATGTCACTGTGAGTTACAGCAAACATTAAACTAGAGGTGCCAAATTACTACTACTACCTCTGCTACTGCTGCTACTACTGCTACTACTACTATACTGCTACTACTACTGCTACTACTACTATACTGCTACTACTACTGCTACTACTACTATACTGCTACTACTACTGCTACTACTACTATACTGCTACTACTACTGCTACTACTACTATACTGCTACTACTACTGCTACTACTACTATACTGCTACTACTACTGCTACTACTACTATACTGCTACTACTACTGCTACTACTACTATACTGCTACTACTACTGCTACTACTACTATACTGCTACTACTACTGCTACTACTACTATACTGCTACTACTACTGCTACTACTACTATACTGCTACTACTACTGCTACTACTACTATACTGCTACTACTACTGCTACTACTACTATACTGCTACTACTACTGCTACTACTACTATACTGCTACTACTACTGCTACTACTACTATACTGCTACTACTACTGCTACTACTACTATACTGCTACTACTACTGCTACTACTACTATACTGCTACTACTACTGCTACTACTACTATACTGCTACTACTACTGCTACTACTACTATACTGCTACTACTACTGCTACTACTACTATACTGCTACTACTACTGCTACTACTACTATACTGCTACTACTACTGCTACTACTACTATACTGCTACTACTACTGCTACTACTACTATACTGCTACTACTACTGCTACTACTACTATACTGCTACTACTACTATACTGATACTACTACCACTACTGCTACTACAGCTACTACTGCTACTTCTGATGCTACTACGACTATACTACTATTACTACTTCTACTGCTACTATTACTACTGCTGCTGATACTCTTACTATACGGCTACTACTAGTACTACTACTACTGCGACTATCACTACCATTACTACTTCTACCACTACTACTACTACTACTGCTACTGCTACTGCTACTGCTACCTCTACTGCTACTACTACTATACTGCTGCTACTAATACTGCAGTCTTGAAGTATTTGAAGCGTACATGTCAAGGATTATCTATGAAACCATCTGGCTTTGAATACTAATCAATGTAGCTCTGCAATTAGAGAGAAGAAAGGAGCAAGGACATGTTCATTCAGGGTTTGTTGCTGTAGAAAGATGCTCTGGGCTTGATTACAGCATTGTCACCTGCTCAGATGTATTTTCAGCAGTAGCACTAGAACAGGGCGCTATTGTGTCTGATGGGAATTCATGGTTGTATAATAAGGACTGTGTTAAACGTGCAAACCCTTTAGTTTAAAGACAAAAGGTGTTACAAATCCAAGGCTTCATCCATATCTGAAAATATTACAGCGGTTCTGTTTAAATGTGTAATCAAGCCCTGTACTTGATTTTTACCATCTTAAAAAAGGTGAAAAACAGAACTATGTCATTTTCAACATTAAATGGTAGTACTTTCTTTTCTGTTCCCATGTGGCCTTATATGTGTGTAATCCCTCAGTCGTCCAGTAGGTTCCATAGTGGTCCATGGGCGCATCGATTAGTATCTGACTTTCGATGCTTCTGACAACCCTAATCCTCACTTACCTTACGCGTTCCGAGCATCCTAGTTATTCACCGCGACGGGTTTTGCTGTGACGGTAAAGCTAACAACAACTAGCATGCACTTCCTGATTATTGGACATAAAACACTTAATAATTAGATGCAGACAGTACACGGCGGATTTATTTTGACCTCGAGAACTGCTTATACAATATATCTGTACCGGGGTGAGATAAATTTAGCTCAAATACATGTAAAAAGGTGGTACAGGCCCTTTAACCACATATATTCACAATGTTCCCTCGTTCTGTGCCACTCAATATCTGTCCATTGTGAGTTATAAAGTGGCCTTTTCATGTAAGTCCTTGGATTATGTGACTGTGCAAGAAATGCATTGATTTGTCTCTATAGCTTATGTACCCAGACATACACACTTGTCACAGATGTACCCATGTAACTTAACTCATGCTCGTATCCATGGAGATGCTGTTGCGTTACCTGGAATGTTCCACAGTCTGGCATTAAACTTACCTATCTAGCATTAGGTGTATTGCTAAAAAAAGTACTCTTTGAAAACCATGCATTCTTACTGCGAGTGGGATCGCCTTTCCGCAGACATGGCCTGTAACTTGGCCTGGTTGCGTCACCGTTTTGTCTCCATGGAGATATGTTTAATGCCGTACTGTGGAACATCCCAGGCAAAGCAAAAACAAGACCCTCCACCTTTTAACATTTTTTTTTTTTTTTTCTAATTTCGTTCAAATTTGCCATATTTTATAGATGGACAAAAGTGAATAAAAGACTCACCCAGACTGTCAGTGGAGAGGTGGAATGTTATGTCAGAAAGCTGTAAAAATAGCTTCTTTGGTGAGTCTTAGAGCTAAAAATCATACTAAAACTAGTATCGAAACTAGATTAGTATCGATACTAAAAAAGTCACATTCACAAGACAGAAGTGAACCTTTCCTGAATATCTTTAGAATGATCTTGAGCTGTATCTTATAAGTATAAGACACATAGACTAGTACACGCCCATGGACCACTATGGAACCTACTGGACGACTGAGGGATTACACAGATACAAGGCCACATGGGAATAGAACACAAAGTACTAAGATTTAATGTTGAAAATCACATTCTATTGTGGTGTGGGCATTGGTATTGAGTATCCATGGGAATAAACACAAAGTACTAAGATTTAATGTTGAAAATCACATTCTATTGTGGTGTGGGCATTGGTATTGAGTATCGAGTCTATTCCTTAGCATCATGACAACACTTGCGAGTTGTAGTGTGATACCAGAAAGTTGTAGAAATAGCTTCTTTGGGAGCCAGTATCCAATTACTATGGTCCCTACCTGCTTTACTCCTCATATAGTGGCTCTCTTTGGTATAAGAAGTCATGCATTTTGAAATCCGTGGCGTTGAAATGGATTTGCAAACTTCTTTTTAACATTCTGACTGAATTTTCTGCACTTTTGGCTGCTTTCTGTGGTGTATTTTGCCCTGTGCAGATTGGCTTTGAAATATGTAAAGAGCCTGTAGTTGATTTTTTTCTGTGTGTTTGAGCAAAATTTGTCTCGCCCCAGTACAGAAATATTGTATAAGAAGCTCTGGAGGTCAAGATAGATCGGCTGTGTGCTGTCTGCGTCTAATTAGAAAGCGTTTTATTGTCCGATAATAAGGAAGTGCTCGTTAGCATGCCAATTGTCGTTAGGTCGGTCACGATAATTACTATTGAGTTCATTATATGAAAAGCTGGAGCACTATATTTTGGGGCTCAATCTTTATTATGAGTACTTTTTGAGTGTTTTTGTTGTAGTAGATAAGATTTGAGCTGTGGAAGGGTGAATACTTCTCTTTTACGGATAATTATTGGTACATTCTGCTGTTTATTTATTGCAGCTCTTGTCTTTTAATGAAACAGTCTATTTAAAAATGGTTTACTGGGATTATCTTGCATTATGAAAATCTTAATTAGTGGCATAAAGTGGTTTCAATATTATTGTTTATTGTAATATTTCTCTGTAGCTATATATCGAGCTGCAAAATTTGTTATTGTGACATGTCTAGCTGTTGTTAGCTTTACCGTTACGGCAAAACTCCGTGTTGGTCTCTGAGATTTGTGAACAATCCTTATAAACTTGTCGTGGTGAGTAATTAGGATGCTCAGAATACATAAGGTAAGTGAGGAATAACTTTGGACCACTGCACTTTTAATTGTTGTCGTTTGCATTTGTGATTCTGTTAATTTTTGTAGAATGCGTAACCAGGCTTTGATGGCTGTGTTGTGCCAATGCAGCAGTTCGTGGAGTGGTGGAAACTAGGACATAGCTATTTAAAGAGCAGATGAGAAATCCTATTGTTTTGAACTTATATCTGTTATTATCACGCATCCAGTCCAGAGAGAGGCATCTTCTGCGCGTGTCCTCAATATGTCCAGTGCATTAAAACATACGACAGGCGCTGTTTATTAAGAAGTATGGTATAGGTTGTCATTGTGATATGGTACAGAAGAGGGGCAGTGCATATATGGTACAGACATAGACTGTACATACTGTATAAATGGGCATAGCTAACACGTTAGCCGCTGTGTTCCAAATAGGAAGTGCTCATGGACGTGCTTCACCCCACCCAGACACGGGGAGAACATGCAAACTAAAATACTATAAAAGTCGTATGATACTTAACTTCACCATGCAGTTTAGGACTGTAGTCGACTAAAGACATTCTCGTTGGACTAAAGACGTGTTGAAGATTGATTGAAATATTGACTAAAAGGGGGGGGCGTGGCAAAAGCTCTCAAAACTATTACGTATCTCTATATATCTGACCCAAACTGCACTCTTAAGACCACACGTGCACGGGAGTTCATGCAAAAACTACTATTTATACAGAAAAAAGTACTAAGAAACAATGTACTTATATAGAAACAGATTCAACTTGGGACATAGAAATACCAAAAAATTCCAAATCTTCAGCCAATTCACTCACTAACTTCTCCTAATTTTGGTCCACTAAGACACCATAGAGTTAATAGTGATATGCAGTAATAATACTTTGGCATGCCTTCAACCACCCCATGTTCAGTGTATCTTTGTTCAAAATGTCCTTACAGCAAGAAGCAGTTGGCTAATTACTGAAGACGCCGTGTTTTGAAAGCCACATGAATCAGTGCGCTCATGTTACACTGCCTGTTTAAGTGAGTGCGTTTGGATGGCTTCCAGCTACATTAACTATGAGCACAAGCAATCGCATCAGGAACAGCCAACCAATGTGAGTTAATGTAAGGATATAAAACTAGTATCGAAACTACTCATTTGAACAAGTTCCTGAATAGCTTTAGAATGATCTTGAGCTGCATTCTGTTGTGGTGTCGGATTCGGTATTGAGTATCGAGTCTATTCCTTAGTATCGAAATCGAGTTAGAAGTTTAAGTATCGTGACAACAGTAATTTATATAATGATTGTTGTTGTTTCTAGTCTTCTGAATGCAAAGAAGGGACCACCAATAAGATGTAATGTCGGGTATGGGCCTGTATTAGCAGAACTAACAAGCTATTTGTTTGGGATCGGCTCCACAAACTTGTCAAATGAATCTCACGTCTTAAAGTCCTTTCAGCTGACAGCAATCACGTCTTTGGGGTTGAATAATGGCACCACTTTCTGAAACTACTGTGAAAAAAATATCACTTTTGTTTATTTATACTGACAGAGAAGACGTTGAAATTTGTGTGAGTTTTTGTTTCATGTGGATAGGCCCAGTAATTACAGAGGTATTAACCAGAAACCGGATTTGTGTGATTTTTGTTTCATGTGGATAGGCCCAGTAATTACAGAGGTATTAACCAGAAACCGGGTTAGAACATCTGTAATCTGACAGTTAAACAGCAAATCCCGCCATAGAATTCAGACCTGTCTCCAGCTCAGTTTAAACTATGGGGATTCTACAGTGTTGTAAAGTCAACCCAGTGGCTCAAACAGATTGCTAAGCTTTCATTAATGGAACTGCATATTGTTCCCCTTTGAAGTTGTCATTGTTAGTTCCTTGCGGCCCCATCTTAATTTGAATCTTACGTAACACCACTGCTGCAGTTTTTCATGCTTGGAGGGTATTTCTCTCCTTGTAGCTCTTTTTGGTGGTCCCAGGGTTAGCGTTTTGCTTAAGGCTGGCACTCTTTGCCTCTAGGCTTGGTTTGATGAACGTATCTAGACTTGTCAGCCCAGTAGGCAAAGCATGTTGGGGAAAAAAGACAGAAGAATAGTGGAGCTTTTGACCACGATATAGTTGTTTCCTCGAAGTTGTATTTAGAGTAGTGTTGTCATGATAATACAAATTCAAACTTGATTTTGATACGAAGGAACAGACTCAGTACTCAATACTGATTCTGATACCACAATGATAATCAAAAACACTCTTTATTTAGACAATAGAATGTGATTTTCAACATTAATTCTTACTACTTTCTTTTCTATTCCCATGTGGCCTTATGTCTGTGTCATCCCTCAGTCGTCCAGGTCTGATCTAGTAGAGGCCAAAGTTAAATCTGTCAACTGGACAAAAAGTTGTAGGAGTGAAGACGTTTCGCTGCTCCCATGGGCGTGTACTAGTCTATGTGTCTTATACTTGTGAAAGATACAGCTCAAGATTCTAAAGCGACTCAGGAAAGGTTAAGTTCTGTCCTGTGAATGTGACGTTTTTTAGTAATGATACCTACTCAAAACAGTATCTAGTTTCGATACTAGTTTTAGTATCGATTAGTATCTGAGTTTCGATACTTTTGACAACCCTAATTTATTATTCAATTACACATGTTTTCATTGTAAAACACAGTAGAATACAGTGGAAAAACATGCACTCTTCCTTTGAGCGGGGTCTCCTCTCCACAGATCTGACCTGCCACTTGCCACCTGCCTGGTACCATCACCTGCTTGTGTCTGTGGAGATGGACAAGGTTAATGCCATACTGTGGAGCATTCTTGGCAAAGCAGTGAAGCCAAGCAGGTGGCAGACCCTAGACCAGAAAAGTTACATAACATGGAAAATGGCTTGATTATAAAGAGAGAGAGGAGCTAATTAGGTCTATTTCCAGTTCTTGGTTTTGGTCCCTGTGGACATCTGGGTTTTCTCTCTTTGAAATAAACTCCATTAACGAATAGTGATGCATCAGAAATCTTTTGAAATTCCCTGTACCTAAGGCTACACAATGTATCACAATTGAATCGAAATTGAATCGAAACTGAATCGAAACTGAATCGAAACTGAATCGAAACGGAATCAAACCCCAGATATATTGAGTTTTGTGCAATACGCAACACTTCTCAGTACTCTACCTTTTTTACTCGTAAGCCGCTATGTTTTTTTTTTTTTTTACAAAAACGGACTATGCAATTTCTCTGATGGTTGACCCGCCTG
>KN469157.1:28299-43098 GCA_000787095.1 Periophthalmodon schlosseri
TTTTTTTTTTTTTTTACACAAACGGACTATGCATTTCTCTGATTGGTTGACCCACCCGTCAGTCATGCATCACCATAAGGATCTTTAAAGCTACATCAATTCAATATAATCATTGTGTCTGCAGGGTAGTGTTATCATGATACTAAAATTCAAGCTCAGTTTCGATACTAAGGAATTCACTCAATACATGATACTGATTACGATACCAGAATGAAGATAAAACATTTTTAGTAATAGTAATGTAATTTTCATGTGCAAAATAATAGTACTTTCTTTTATCTTAGCGTGAGTTCTTATATTCATTTTGATGAAGCACAAAATAATACTCAGGAAATCAGGAAAGCTCAAAATTTGTCCCGTCCATGGGATTTTTTGCAGTATTGATACCTGCTTAAATGAGTATCTAGTTTCGATATTAGTTCTAGTATCGATTAGCATCTGATTTTCGATACTTTTCACAACCCGACTGCAGGGCTTCCTCTGTCTCCACTAATGCCGTTTCCTCATCCAGAGATTTAGGCTCTGATGCAATAAGGGCCAGAACAAGTGAAATCTACCTCTTCTATGTACTGTGATAGTACTGGTCCAGCTAGTTTAGTCCTGCCTCAGTCCCGGTTTAGTTCTGATGTAGTCCTGGTTTAGTCCTATCCTAATCCTGGTTTAATCCTGATTTAATCTCTAGTTTTGTCCTGGTTTAGTCCTTATTCAGTCCTGGCTTAGTCCTGGTGTTGTCTTAAGACTCAACTGGTCTAGCCCTAATTGAGTCTTGCCTTAGTCCTAGTTTAATCCTGGTTTAGGTCTGATTTAGTCCTGAATAAACCCAGGCTCTTCAGACTTTGTGTAATCTGCAGTATCTCTCTACACAATAGTATATTTTGATCCCAGTTAAGTTGTATGAGAGGTTCAGTTTCATTAAATGTGTAAAGTAAAAATGAACCTGAGGAATACATTCTTTTGACAATGGACTACGCTTGATACACTTTGTCCAATACGTGACTAAAGAGGGGGGTCCGCCACCTGTTTGTCTCCATGGAGATGTTATTTATTTGTCTGGAATGTTCCACAGTACGGAATTAAACTTATCTATCTTGCATTTATTCAATAATTGTGTGCATTCTTACGGTAAGACAGAGCCCATTTTAAGATTTTTTTTTACTTGTGATCTGGATATAGTAAACGTAATGCCATATTGTGGAGAAGATATTCCAGGCAAAGCAATAACATCTCCATGGAGACAAGCAAATATAACCTCCACAAAAGATTCATAGTGGTCCATATATTGATGTCTTATAATTTCCTTGCCTTGAATGTTCCACAGTAAGGCATTAAACTTATCTGTCTTATGTTTAAAGGAGACCTATTGCGCTTGTGTCTGCTATATCATTATGTTATAATTTTCACATTTTTAATCTCAATATTCATCCAAATCGACTTAATAATAAAAAAAATAATAAAATATTGACGTCCATGTTAGAAAACTGCAGTGCCCAATGGGATCTGACGTCCCCGTAAACGTCATCACAACAAAGAGCCATGAAGTTGTCGGCCCCTCCTATGGATACCTGCAGACCACACTAGCAAGTATCAGATTTTTTTTTCCATTTGCACCAAAATGACTACGCGACGCTGCCGAATCCTACTCACATCGATTTCGATTAAGAAAATAAAACTGAAGAACAGAGCAGTGGGCATACACCGGTGGCAGTGAAAACGGGGTTTGATTGGCCATATGGCGATTCAAGATCGCTCAAATATTCACAAATTATCTCCAAAAACAACTTTGAGAGGGTAAATGAGAAGTAGAAACAACTATAACATAGTTAAAAGCTCTGAAAGGTCGACTTTGCAGAATAAGTCTGATTGAATCAATTACAGGTGTTTGTATCGTTTTAAAAATGCCTTGAAAAACATGCATTCTTACTGTGAACGGGCTCGCCTCTCCCCGGATCTGACCTGTAACTTGGCCTGGTAGGGTCGGCTGCTTGTCTCCAGGGAGATAGACACATTTAATGCTGTACTGTGGAACATTCCAGGCAGAGCAACAACATCACCATGGAGAGAAGGAGGTGGCAGACCCTCCCCCTGAAAGTTACATAGTGCACCTTTATGTAATGGCATTTTACCTGCCCCGACCTCAGTTACAGGGATAAAGGAGGACGGGAGGGCATCTGGCACATTTGACCTCATGTATTATTTTACTAGTGAGCTGGAGATAGATAAACCTAATGCCATATTGAGGAACATTCAGGCAAAGCAATAATATCTTGCTATTTATCCTTCGCCACTATCACTTTGTTGTCATTGTAGCCTCGGTAACAGCAATGACATAATCGCATAATCTGACATCTTTTCATGGCTCATCATCGCGGGCTTTCTTTGTGGACTCTCTGTATTATTTATGCGAAACGTGGTTCGAATATAAATGAGGCGCGGAGAGGGAGGGGGCGGAGCCAAGAACAAAAACACGCCGGCGAGATGAAAGAGAGAAGAAGACTGCAGCACAGGCACTGGGATAATCATGGATAATTTAAAAGGACAGCTAGGAACTGGTTTTCAGTGATTATAGGTTTAAACTAGGACTAAACCAGGACTAAACCAGGACTAAACCAGGACTGAACCAGGACTGAACCAGGACTGAACCAGGACTAAACCAAGGCTAGACCAGGACTAAACCAGGGTCTAAATCAGGACTAACAGGACTAAGGAAGACTAAACCAAGGCTAGACCAGGACTAAACCAGGGTCTAAATCAGGACTAAACCAGGGCTAGACCAGGACTAAACCAAGACTAAACTAGGGGTAAACGAGGGCTAGACCAGGGACTCAACCAGGACTAAACCAGGACTATGGCAGGACTAAACCAAGGTTAGACCAAGATTAAACCAGGGACTAAATCAGGATTAAACCAGGGCTAGATCAGGACTAGACCAGGACTAGACCAGGACTAGACCACGATTAATCAGGTCTATGGAAAGACTAATCAGGGCTAAGGTAGGACTAAACTAGGACTAGACGAAGACTTACCCTGGACTAAGGCAGGACTAAACTAGGACTAGACCAAGAATTAACCTGGACTAAGGCAGGACTAAACTAGGACTAGACGAGGACTAAAACAAAGCTAAACTAGGACTGGACCAAGGACTAAACCAGAACTCAACCAGGACTAAGGCAGGACTAAACAAGGGCTAGACCAGGGTTAAATTAGGACTAAATCAGCACTAGACCAGGATTTAAGGCAGGACTAAAACTAGGGCTAAACCAGAACTCAATCAGAACTAAGGCAGGACTAAATATGCACTAAATCAGAACTAAACCAGGACTAAAGTGGGACTAAACTAGGACTAAACCAGGACTTAACCAAGACTGAACCAGATCTTTGCTTTAATATATTTTCCACTATTTGATTAGATCAGCAAAAAAAAATCTACCCACATTTCCCTGTACATTTTGACATTCCCTCCACAGAATTCCCTTTTTTAAAAACATTGATTTTCCCAGCGCTGCGTTCCTGCCTCCCTTTGACTTTGCTCCAGACTATTACTCAGCTCAATTCAACGTGTTTCTGTCAGCTCTCACTCAAGTCTCCAAAGAACATTTTGTCATGACCTTTGAACCCACGCTGCGAAATGTCAAAACATCCTGCCTGCAGTATTCGGGAAATACTAGCTTCCAATTTAAATCTATTATATTGAATTGTGTGCGAAAGTGAATGGAGAAAATGACTTGTTTTTGTGAAGAAATGCTGGGTTGCTTACAATGCACTAAGCTAGGTTCAAACCAGGACCAAAGCAGGATTAAACCAGAACTTAACCAGGTCATTTCCAGGACTATACAAGGACCAAGGGTTCATTTATTTACAGTTATGAGGAAGAGGCAGATTAAGGAAGATATCATGTGGCATTTGAAGTATGTATCCAGTAAGTTTGGCGTTGGAGAAGTAGTCTAAGTCCGTACCACCCGTTGCAGCCTCAGGGGTAGTTTCTGTGATCTTTGCTGTCAGAGTTTTGGGGCTGGTGTGTCCTTTGTCTTCGTAGAGTTTTGCCATGGGGTAGCCTGTGTTTTGTGTTTTAATGGCAGACTTATGTTCAGCCAGTCTGTCATGGAAACGGCGCTTCGTCCTCCCCACAGAAAAGCATCCACACTCACATCCGAGTCTGTTGACCTTATTCGGCCCCGCCCACTCTTGCCTCTAAATGCTACTAAACCACACACATTTGTGGTGGGGAATGGGGAGTCCCATTCATTTCAATGGAGGATTTGGAAAAGTTTTGCCACTAAAATATAATATAAAGTAGGTTCATTTGTGTAAAATGTTCAGTGTTCATTTGCACCAACAAGTCAACACTGCACCGATTCTCTGGAGGCTTTAAACGGCTCTGTAGTCCCTGTAGAACTTACTTGCTGTTAAGATCGGTGGCCTCATACAAAATAATACAACCAAATGGTGATGGCGGCGCCCACAGCAACTTCCAGAATAAGGTGAATATATCACAAATGTTGTGCTAGAGTTGGCGAAACCTCAGTGAAGCTGTTTGTGTCGACCACTTTGTTACCGCGGTTACAGTGACCACATTTGAAGGTTCCATTTTGCTGTCTAAGTCAGGTGGATGGTTTGCACCAGGTCTGGTTTTAATATAGCAATATATACCAAAATCAGGACTACATCAAGTGTAAACTATAGGGACACAACAGTACTAAACCAAGACTAAATCAGTACTAGCTCTGCCTCTCGTGTGTGTAAGCGAGAATGAACAAAACGCCTGGCTTATGTTTAGTGATGCTAGCTTGTTTACTGAGCTGTGAGCGCGGCTGTTTTTAGATCCTTTTAGTCAGCAATGTATGAAAAATATCACGCAAAAGAGCTGTAATGTTTTCTAGCTGGACCCATGTGTAGTATTCTGTGCAGGACTAAACCAGGACTAAACCAGGACTAAACCAGAACCAAACCAGGACTAAAACAGAACTAAAACAGGATTAAACCAGGACTAAAACAGAACTAAAACAGGATTAAACCAGGACTAAAACAGAACTAAAACAGGACTAACCAAGACTAAACCAGTGCTAAACTAGGACTTAGCCAGGATTAGGCCAGGACTCAACCAGGACTAAACCAGGAGGACTAAACCAGGACTAAATCATGATGGAACAAGGAGTAAACCTAGACTAAACCGGGACTCAACCAGTTCTAAACCTCGATTAAACCAGAACCAAACCAGGACTGAACCAGGACTAAACCAGAACTGGACCAGGACTGAACCAGGACTAAACCAGAACTGGACCAGGACTGAACCAGGAATAAACCAGGACTAAACCAGGATTAGACCACGACTAAACCAAGATTAAACCAGGACTAAACCAGGACTAAACCAGGATGACTAACCTGGGAGTAAACCAGGACCAAACCAAGATTAAACCACGACTATACAAGGATTAAACCAGGCCTGAAACAGGACTAAACCAGGACTAAACCAGGACTAAACCAGGACTAAACCATACCATTAGCGTATTCCAGTTTGACACTGTACTGTTACCATGTTTATAGATAAAATCCCCTCCCTTATTTAATCCCTCTAAAATAGATGAGACTCTCCCCTGGATGTAAATCTGTCCTTTTTGCCTGGTGGTATTGATCTGTTTTGTATTGATAAATCCATCGCGGCTGTACTTCCTCTTCTCATTATGTTTTTATTTATTTGCAGGTAATTTATGCGCTCAACACCAAGAACGACGAACACGAGGAGGAAATCGACTCGCTCAAAGAGGCCCACGAAGACGAGGTTTGAAATATTCATGTTTACTAATCACATATGGGTCTAGTAGGGATGTCACAGTGTCAAATTTAATTGTTACGAATACTGTAAGGCTGCAGTTGACTAAAGACGTCCTGCCGATCGATTGGGCGACTAAAAAGGGGCTGTGGCAAAAGCTCTCAAAACTATGACGTATCTCTATGTATCTGACTCAAACTGTGCTCAGAACACTACATCTGCAGGGGGAGTTCATGCAAAAACAACTATTTATGCAGAAAAAAGTACTAGGAAACAATGTATTTACAGTTGAAACCAGAAGTTTACATATACTATATAAAAAGACACATACTCTTTTTTTCCTCACAGTCTGACATGAAATCAGATTAAGCTTTTCCTGTTTTAGGTCAATTAGGATGACCAAAATTATTTCTATTTGCTAAATTCCAGAATAATGATTTTATTTTAGACAATTTTTCATTACATTCTTCAAAGTCAGAAGTTTACATACATACATTTCATTAGTATTTGGTAACTTGGCATGTGAGCCGTCTTGCTCGCACATGCCTTTTCAGATCTGCCCATATATTTTCAATAGGACTGAGATCAGGGCTTTGTGATGGCCACTTCAAAACATTGACTTTGTTATCCTTAAGCCACTTTATAACCAGTTTGGCCGTATGCTTCAGGTCATTGTCTGTTTGAAAGATCCATTTGCTCCCAAGCTTTAACTTCCTGGCTGATGTCTTGAGGTTTTGCTTCACTATTTCCACATAATGTTCTTTCCTCATGATGCCATCTATTTTGTGAAGTGCACCAGTCCCTCCTGCAGCAAAACAACCCCACAACATGATATTGCCACCCCTGTATTTCACAGGTGGGATGGTGAGATGCTCATTATGGCCAAAGAGTTCAATTTTAGTTTGGTCAGACAAAGGACATGTCTCCAAAAATGAAGGTCTTTGCCCCTGTTTGCATTTGCAAACTGTAATCTGTTTTTTATGTTTATTTTGGAGTAATGGATTCTTCCTGCAGAGTGGCCTTTCAGCTCATGTTGGTACAGTTCTCATTTCACTGTGGATAATGACACACTCTTACCAGCTTCATCCTTCATCTTCACAAACTGAAGTGCTTTTGTTCATTTGGGACCAAAGCATGTTCATCTCTGGGACACAGAACCCGTCTCCTTCCTGAGTGGTATGATGGCTGGACATTGCCATGGTGCTTATACCTCTTTATACCAGACTTGTGCAAGTCCACAGTTCTCTTCCTGATATCTTGGCTGATTTCTTTTGACTTTTCCATGATGTTACACAAAGAAGCAGTGTGTTTCAGGTGTGGCTTCAAATACACCCACAGGTGTGTCGCTAATTAACTCAGATGTTGTCAATAAACCTATCAGAAGCTTCCAAAGACATGACATCATCATCTGGGTTCTTCCAAATTATGCATAGTATTCTGGCATTTAGCAAATAGAAATAATTTTGGTAAACATAATTGACCTAAAACAGGAAAAGTTTAGTCTGATTTCATGTCAGACAGTGAGAAAAACAGAGTACGTGTGTAAGTAAACTTCTGGTTTCAACTGTATATAAAGACAGATTAGACTTGTGAATGTTCCTCAATATGACATTAGTAAACTTCTCCATCTACCATTTAGTGTTTTTATTGCTCAAAAAAACAGGCATTCTTATTCTGAGTGGGGTCACCTCTCCACAGATTTGACCTGTAACTTTGCCAGGTAGTATCAACTCCTTGTCTCAGTGAAGGTAGAAAAGTTTAATGGCATACTGTGGGACATTCCAAGCTAACATCGCCATGGCGACAAGCAGATGGTGGACCCTCCACTAGAAAAGTTACATAGTGCACCTTTAACAGGACATCTACACATTTCTATAATATGAGAAATAGAGACCAAGAATAACCATTTGAATACACATTTTGTTTATACAGTGTCTCTATGGGGTCTTCTGCCGTTTAAAAGCTGCTCTGTAGTTTAGACCTCTACAAACATGTTCTGGAATGCATGGGATTCTTGTTTTAGTTTAGCTGTACAAATTTCAGCCAAAAAACTCAGATCCAAGCTATTAAAAGAACCAAAAAGCATGATTATAAATTCACCCTACAAAAGTAACCATAACACATCTGATGTCATAGCTCCTTTCATTGCTGTACACACTGGATATTAAATATTACATGTGCCACTCCGTCTGAAAATAGTCGTGTCCATAACTGAGAGTGGTGTCTGAAAGCTCCATGTAAAAGCCCGCGCTACACTTCAACTTAAAATACAATTATTCCTTTGGCTTAAAACTGGATTTATATGGTCTCTACTTATAGGTCCTGTACCCAATTTTCCCCATGTATTTGAGCAATATGTGTCTTGCCTAAGTACAGATATACTGTTTAAGTAGCTCTTAAGGTCAAAATATATTTGCTGCGCTTTCTACATCTAATCATAAAGCAGTATATTGTCCAATAATCAGAAAGTTATCTGTGGCAAGTTAAGTACTTGTATTGTTTATGGTAAAAAGAAACTTAAAGGTGCACTATGCAACTTTTCTGGTGGAGGGTCCTCCACAGAGATGTTTTTGCTTTGCCTGGAATGTTCCTTGTGGCATTACATGTTTATCTATTTAGTATAATTACATTATGCTATTATTGCTAAAAAAAAATCCATTAAAAACATGCATTCATACTGTAGGCGAGCTTGTCTCTCCGCAGATCTGACCGGTAACTTGGCAAAGTGGCATCACTTGCTTGTCTCCATAGAGATAGATACATTTAATATCACACTGTGGAACATTCAAGGCAAAGCAAAATGTCCATGGAGACAAGCAAGCTAGGCTATATTTTCACTATTGATCACATTGCACTTTGCCATAAAATATCCAAAAGGTAAATTCACTAATATTTGATTTGATCATTTCTGTACTAGAGCAATTAACCTCTTGTATTACAATATAAATCTGCATTTTAACAATATTAATTTTAGCTGTCCCCATCTGTATTAAATATTATTGGCCTATAGATGTTGCGATGTCATCTGAAATAATATCTGTGTTTGTGTACTGTAGGTGCAGCACATAGTGACAGAGACGCGGGATAAGATCATGCAGTACAAGAGCAAGATGGCTGACGAGGCGGACCTGAGGAGGAGGCTGGCCAGTCTAGAGGAATCTGTGGAGCTGCACGAGCACATGAAGAGACAGGTACAAACTACTCAACTATTTTTCATTTAATAAAGTGAAATGTACAGATATACTATAAAAGCAGCTCTTAGGGTCAAAATGAGACCCCTGTGTGCTGTCTGCATCTAATTATAAAGTGTTATAAGTGCGCTGTTAGCATGCTAGTTGGTGTTAGCATTAGCGTGATGGTAAAACTACGCTCTTGCCTCAGAAAGTTGTGAAAAGCGCTTATAAACTCATTGCAGTGAATAATTAGGATGCTAGAAATATGTTCCTGATTTCCATATAGTTGAGCAAAATGTGTCCTGCCCCTGTACAGATCGATTCTATAAGCAGCTCTTGACGTCAAATTGAGACTGCTGTGTCCTGTCTGCATTTAATTATAAAGAGTTGTATAGTCTGAGAATCAGGAAGTGCGCTGTTGGCATGCTCCACTCCATTGTATTTACCATCTTGTCTCTATCATCTCTATAATTTCATTGCATTTATGGTTTGCATTATGAAATTTGTGAGTTCACAAACTCTTGGCAGGCTCCTGCAGTCGCGATTAGCCCGACCACCAGTGGGCTGGAAATTGGACCAATCACAATTATTTTAGCCAAAACACAGACTGGTTTGTGAAAAACGTGCAGAGGAAAGTGCGTTGTGCATTTGTGGAGGGAAAGATGTCTGTGCTTTTCTCTTAACTGGATTTGACAATAGTTTGATTTTTTGGCTTGTTTTACTGTTGTGACACTTGGGCCAATCAGATTGAAGAATTTGTTTGAACATCCTGATAGATTTGAGCGAGAGCTGCCCCACATTGATAATGTGTAGAACTCAGTTCAGAGTGATAAACATATCTTTAGCCAGGTTAGGTTTTATTGTTTCGCCCTTACATTTCATGCCACTCTGAATTCGACCGCTAAAAAGGTCATGCTTACTTCCTCTGCGGTGCGTTCATGACCCAGGTAACTCCCCTGGGAAACCACTAGCGACTTTGGTGCGTGCGGCATTGCTATGCTAACGTGCTATGCTAACGTGCTGTGGTGTTGCGTTCAGGCTCTGGCGGAGTTTGAGATGTACCGGCAGCGCATGGAGGACTCCCAGCTCTGCACCGAAGCACAGCACACACAGCGAGTGGTGTCCATGAGCAGAGAGGTGAGTGAGAGAGGACAGAAGAGGATAAATATATGAGAGGGGCATGAAATATTAATATGCTTCGCTTTCAGTTTTAGCTTTGGAAAGATGGGTTTGACTCTGGGGCTGTTTCTGAACCCGATAACTGTCTATGCTAACTTTTCGATTTAGGCCTAGTATAGAACTCAAGATTTGTGCAGTTGATTTTCATGCCATAATCCATGTTTTATCACACGACTCAAATACATGCTTAATTTTGATCATTTTGTTTCATTAACTTAAGTTCTGTTTTGACCAAGTCTGTTTCCCCAGATTGCACTTCAAACATTGGTAGATATTGTACTAAACTTCACATTTCAAAGTAGCACAGAACAAAATGAAGCTGTTGGTCTAAATCAACTTAATAATAGAAACAGGGCCATTGACTGTTTGACTGTTCATTGACTTCCTGTTCAGATTTGCAGATATCTGTTTTTATCGTTGAAAAATGGTTACTGGACATTTTTCAGTAAGCACAGGGCAGTGGGCGGAGATGAGGGTTAGGTGAAAACGGCAAGCACACAAGCCAAACATACATGAAGGTTAAATGTGAGTTAGCTAGCAGTAGTTGATTTAGTTGATTTTACATTATTGATACTTTGCAGTTACGTCACGCTGGGGGAAATGCATGCATGTGTATGGCAGAATCTTCAACAGTTACCATGGTGACATAATGCACACATTTGCAAGCACTGCCTGAAAGGTCTGAAAGCTCAAGAAAAACTGCAAAATGGATTTAAATAACCCAAGCATGCAAGCACTCATGGTCCCATATAGCTGTTTGATTTTCAACAAAAAAGGTGAGTGTGATTAACTGAAACACTGTTGGCTAGTGCTAGCTAGCTTGTGACTGTAATGTTATTTGAGAGAGACTTGTTTACAGCACAAATCAGCTGACCTGTTGAAGTTCCAGCGAAGTCAGTTCTTTATTTTCAAGTTGTGTTAAAAGTAGAGATGCACCGATCCAATTTTTTCAGTTCCGATACCGTTTCCAATACTGTAGATTTTAGCATTTGCCAAACACCCGATATCAACTAATACCAGAGCAGAAACTGAAAACAGCATTTATTTCCTTTAAACAAATATAAAGAGAAACTCATCCAAATGTGTTATGTAGCTGTTATTTAGCTCAAGTAACTACAGAACAACTTTGTATAAATAAAAGTTCAAACATGGAGAGTTTCTGGGCCAACTATGATCAGTAAATTGTCTTATTCGATCCAGCAAATGTTTCAGTATTAGCACTTATGTTCAATACCAGTATCGGATCGGTGAGCCTCTAGTTAAAACAAAGTTCAGACTAAAATTTAAGTTGACTAACAGAGCTTCAAACAGAGTAGAGCCTACAGTTACCCCCCCAACTACATCAACTGCAAAGTATCAATATGTCCTCTTAGTTAACATCGATTAGACATTTCCAGACTTTACAGCAGACCTTGAACATCCCACGAGGCTCAGTGGCATCTCTGGTGGTGCTTTCAGGTGGAGGAGATGCGTCGGGATTTTGAGGAGAAGCTGCGCTCGTTCAGCCAGGCCCAGGCGCAGTTCGAGGCTGACAAGAGGAGGGCGCTAGAGGATCTGAGGGCCACACACAGACAGGAAGTGGAAGAACTCATCAACAAACACCAGGACCAGAGCGCTTCCTCCTCTGAAGACCAGGAGAGACTGGCTGAGCTGCACAGACAGGAGGTGGGACTCAAAATGGACGCCCTTTGATCTATGACATCACCGCTTTACATCTCCGCAGTTTATTTCCGCCTACAATGGAATTCCAGCCCCCCAAAACGGGACACAGTTTGTTTTTTAAAGGTGCACTGTGTAACTTTTTTGGCGCGGGGGACCTTGGTATGGCATCTCTTTTCCATTTATTTTTCTATGGGTATTTCAGTTGTTCAGAAATACCTTGAAAAACATGTATTCTTAACGGGGTCAACTCTCCACGGATCTGACCTGTAACTTGGCCTTGTGGGGTGCCACCTGCTTGCCTCCATGGAGATAGAGAAGTTTAAATCCGTACTGTGGGACATTCTTGGCAAAGCAACATCATCTCCATGGAGACAAGGACCAGAAAAGTTACATAGTACACCTTTAACAGCCAAGATGGATGGTAATGCATGGACGCTTTCAACAGGGCAGGACCTTTTTGCATGTCATCCTCTTTATTTCCTCATTTTAATTTCTTCTCAGTGAAAACACACAGACGAAGATGCTAGCTTACGTGCAAAGCAACAGCGTCTCCACAAAATAAACTTTGTGTTACGTTTTAGGTGGATTCGCTGATGGAGCGCGTGGAGGAGCTGTCGAAGGATAAGGTCCGTTTGGTGGAGGAGTACGAAGCTAAACTGGGCAAAGCTCAGGAGTACTACGAGAGAGAGCTGGAGGCCATGAGACGAACACACCAACTCACCACAGAGAACCTGCTGGCCTGGAAGAGGACCGAGGTCAGTAGTAGTAGCTGTTGTTGTTGTAGCTGTTGTAGTAGTAATAGTAGTAGTACTTGTAGAAGAAGTAGTAGTAGTAGAGGTGCTCCAATCAGGCCAATCACCAATACTGATATCTGAATTTACAGCCAGTACTTATCACATGGACTTTGATATAGTGATGCAAATGATTTTATTATTTGAAAAAAATAATTTAGGCTTTTGATGATATGAAGTTTGACCAAAATCTAACTAGTTACAGCATCAATGGAATCTTTGGGCAATTTAAGCCAATAATGTGCCTCTAGCTGCCCATCAATTACCTACGTGGGTGATCGGTGCGTCTGATCAGCCCACTGCCGAAAACCAATCATGTTATTTTTGCCTTGATCAATCAGAGCATCCCTAAGGAGTAGTAGCTGTTGTGGAAAGATAATGGCTCACAACAAGAAAACAAATTAATTAAGTTTGGTGCTGTTGATAAATAATACTCTTAAACATGAATATGAATATTTTGCCAAGAGGAATTCAATAGCCAAATTTAATAACAATGTTCTAGTAGTACTTGTAGTCGACCTGTCACAGCATTACTATGAATGTTGTGAAGAGTAGTGAAGAGTAGTTATAGTATTCAATTCAATGCTATATAAATAAACAGCACATTTAAAACAACTTCAGCTGACCAAAGTGCTTCACATGCAAGTCAACAAAAAACAAATATACAGATAACATGATACATAGTAAAAGAACAATAAAACACCAACATATTCTGTTTAGCTAGTATTAAATACCAGGGAGAAGAGGTGGGTTTTCAGTCTAGTCTTAAACTGTGTTAAAGACTGAGAGGATCTGACAGGCAGAGGGCGCTGTTCCATAGTCTGGGCACTGCCAGAGAAAAGGCTCTGTCACCCCTGGTCTTGGGCCTGGCTTTGGGCACAGCAGCAGGAGCTGGTCAGCTGACCTCAGGGCTCTGGGTGCAGTATAAAGAGGACCCATAGAGTGCAGACACTATTTTGAATTGCACCTGATATGAAATAGGAGCCAGTGCAGGTTGCACAGCACAGACCTGATGTGCTCTTGTCTCTTAGTTTTTGCCATCAGATGAGTATTTAGCAATACATAAGCATCTATCAACCCACCTGTCATCTAGGCCAATTGACAATGAATTAATAACTGACAAAGCCATGTGGATGAAAAATGGCTCCCTTTAACTCAAAGTCAAGCTGCCACACTGTATAAGCTGTATAGTGCCAATATATAGTAGTAGTAGTAGTAGTAGTAGTAGAGTTGTAAGTTGCAGTTCCTGTCTAATGATTCCAGTCTTGAAAATGGGAGAGTGGCCCATCTTCTGTACTGTAACTTTGGATCTATGCCCGGGTCTGTCCACAGCTTATATCCTTTTACAACTCCAAAAATATCCACGGATTTGTAGCTCAGACACAGAGCGATATTATACCAGTGTGGTGTTATGTAACTGAGCAAAAGGTTGGCAGCCTCACCAGTCATCTCAATAACGTTATGCAAAAACTTAACAAAATCTGCTCCTCTCTAACCACTTTAACACTCATCTAAGCTTGTGGAATGTAAAATGACTTTCTATTCTGAATTTGGAGGTTGTGGGTTAGACTCCTGATCTCTCTGAGTGGAGTGTGCATGTCCTCTCTGTGTTACTGTGGCAGAGTAGTTATCCTGTCTAGGGATGCACCAATCCAGCTTTTTCAGTGCCGATAACAATTTCGATACTATAACTTTAAGTTTCTGCAGATACCTGATATCAACTGATACCAGTGCAGAGACTGAAAACAGCATTTATTTCCTTAAAACAAAAATAAAATAAGACAAAACTGATACAAATGTGTTATAGAGCTATTATTTAACTACAGAACATCTTTGTGTAAATAAATAAATAAATATGACCAGGAAGTAGTCTTATTATATTAATGTATACAGTTGAAACCAGAAGTTTACATACACTATATGAAAAGACACATATGTTTTGGGGGTTTTTTTCTCACGGTCTGACATGAAATCAGAGTAAACTTTTCCTGTTTTAGGTCAATTAGGATTACTGTTTTTTTTTCTATTTACTAAATGCCAGAGTAATGAGAGAATATTTTTTTTTTAGGTAATTTTTCATTACTTTCTTCAAAGTCAGAAGTTTAAATACATTTCATTAGTATTTGGTACCTTGGCATGTACGCCGCCTTGCTCGCACATGCCTTTTCAGGTGTACCCATAAATTTTCAATATTGAGATTAGAGCTTTGTGATGGCCACTCCAAAAC
>KN469158.1:5298-26489 GCA_000787095.1 Periophthalmodon schlosseri
ATTTTGGTACAATGAAAAAAATGGACTGCTCGCTACTGTGATGTGCAGCTATCCATAGGGGGCGGCGACAGCATGCGGCGCTTTGTTGTGATGACGTTTATGGTGATGTCAGTTCCCATCCCATTGGGACAGTCTGGTCTAGAGAGACAGAAGTTATCACTTAGTTCTGGTTGCCACGGTACTGTGTTAGCTTCTGTTGCTATGAACAGAGATAGTTAAATTTTATATTTGGTGTAAGTTGAGATAAGGCTGTTAAAGTGATTTCTGTTAACATGCTAACTAACCCAAAACATTTTCTTCACTTCAACATAATCCTGTTCCTAAACTTAACCAAACTCTAACATTAAATCAGCCTTATTGTGCTTGTATTTCTCTATATTTCTAATTTCTGACACCTGTGGATCATTCTGTTATAATTTACACATTTTAAATCACAATATTCATCTAAAACAACTTAATAAAAGAAAGAAGAAGTCCGCTGACTTCCGCGTTAGAAAACTGCAGTGCCCAGTGGGAGCTGACGTTGCTGTAAACGTCATCACAACAAAGCGCCGCATGCTGTCGGCGCCCCCTATGAATAGCTGCACATCACACTAGTGAACAGCCCATTTTTTTTCATTTGTACCAAAATGACTACGCGATGCTGCCAAATCCTACGAGTATCACCGATTAAGAAAATAAAACTGGAGAAGGAAGTGCGTACATCACAGTGTGCGTGTATGTCACAGTGGGCGTGTACCAGTGGAGGTGAAAACGGGTAGATCGGCAAAATGGTGTCTTGAAAATAAGAGATTAAAGATTACTCAAACATGAATCACTCCAAATACAACTTCAGAGGCTCAATGAGAAGGAAGTGCGTACGTTACAGTGGGCGTGTACGTCACAGTGGGCGTGTACGTCACAGTGTACGTCACAGTGGGCGTGTACCAGTGGAGGTAAAATTCGGCAAAATGGCGTCTTGAAAATAAGAGATTTAAGATCACTCAAACCTGAATCACTCCCAATACAATTTCATACAACTTCAGAAGAAAGGACTAGAACATGGTTAAAGATCTGAAAAGTCCAGTTTAAAGAATAGGTCTGATTTAATCGTAACATTAACATAAGCCTATAACTTTAAAGAATAACCCTGTTCCTGAACTCTTCACTTGGACTGATCAATCAGAGCAGAGTGTCCCTCCCGACCCTACACTCCAGCATAACCCTCTTCCTCCAGCAGAGCTCCTCTTCCTCCAGTAGAGCTCCTCCTCCTCTTCCTCCAGTAGAGCTCCTTCTCCTCCTCCTCCTTCTCCTCCTCCAGCCTCCATCACTCCATCACCTCCTCCAGTCTGAGCGTTCTCTGGTCTGTAGCGATCTGTTGTTGTTGAGGTAAACATCAGGGCCATCACTCTCGTAGCGCACGGCGGCGGTTGGCTCCATTTGTCCATGTCCAGCGAGCTGCGGAGCGCTGATGGAATCCTGACAGATTGTCTGTGTTTTGGAGCGTGCTGTTTTCCTTGCCCTCCCATTCCTCTCCTCCGCGCCACGTTTGCCATGCATCATCACTCTCTCTCTCGCTTCTACCTCCAGCCTCCCTGCCTCATTTCTCACAGGGACAAGAGCGATGAGTGGACATCCAGCTGTACCTGCAATAAGGAGCTAAGGAGCAGGCAGAGGAGAGAGCTGGACTTGGATTTTAAAGGGGGTGTACACAATTTTTAGACTTTTTTTTGTCTTGCCCCAGTACAGATTTATTGTAAAAGCAGCTCTTAGGGTCAAAATGAGATCGCTGTGTGCTGTCTGCATCTAATTCTAGAGAGATTTCATCTTCCGCAAACCAGGAAGTAAGACTGATATGTGCTGTTAGCATGCTAATTGTTGTTAGCACTACCACGACTGCACTCTGGCCTCTGAAAGTTGAAAACCGCTTATTGGTACATTCATACACCAGTGTACACAGACACTGGGGGCCAAGTGGGTTAAGTGTCTTGCCCAAGGACATAATGACAGCATTCATCTATGGAAGCTGGAATTGCACTGCCAAACTGTGGGTCAGAGGACCTGACTGCTCTACCAATGATGTTTATATCGAAAGCAGGATTCGAACCACCAACCTTCAGATCAGTGGATAAATGCTCTACCAACTGAGCCACTGTCGCCCCTATTAACTCATTCTGATGAACAATCAAAGATACTAGGAATGGGTTAGGAAACTGAGCAATAACTTTGGACCACTGCAAACGGTTTGAAATGAACTAGTTCTGTTTATCTGTAAAAATCAGGGATAATGCCTTTAATTAAGCTTGGTCCATGCCCTGGTCAGAAGCTCCTGGAGGATTCGCCTGTTCCCTGTTGTGATTTTAGACTGGATGGAAATGAGCATCTTGAAGAATGCTTTGTGATCTGTGAATGGTTTTCTTGGCCCGCTTGGGCAGAGCTTGAGCTCAAGATGGAACATCAAAAAATGACTTGCCATGGAAATGCGCCATGTTTCTGGCAACAGAGCAAAACTCCATAGAGAGACATTAGCCACAACAATGTTAAAAGGTAAACGAACATGAAGAGGAACGACCCCATAAACTGCTGAGTCACTGCTGCTATAAATACACCACTTTGTAGTGGCAGAATACTTTTGAATCAACGCTAAATAGACTCTGCACCACAGCGCCCTCAATCTCACTGTTAGCGTCAATACTTCCTGTGCAGTTTTATCTCTATGAGGTTTTTGCGTAGCCACTTTAAAATGAATAAATATTTAAAAATGAGGCAGTGGACAGGGAGCTGCGGATGGGTTAGGGGTCAGGGGTCAGAGGTTAGGGGTTAGGGTCAGACAGTGGACAGGAAGCTGCGGGTGGATGTCACTGACAACATGTTAAACACTACACAAATAAAATGAATACTTTACCAGAGACACTTCTGTGTTTAGAAAGAGACATGTTTGTGTCTCAGTGCTAACGCTAATGCTAATTTTGAGGCATAATAAACATTAAAACAACACCACAAACTGAAGTGTTCTACATATAAAAACAATTGGGTAGTCTTTATTTTAATTAATTAGGCCCAAGCCCCTACAGGGCTTAGGGCCTATTGCTTTCCCAAGGAAGAGTGCACGGGGTGAAACGCCCCATACAGAATAACAAATACATTTGTATGGAGGGCCAAAAATGTAGTTTTCCGAAATGTTACCCAAAATTCCATTGGGTCATTCCAACATGAGATCCATGTTGTTTTTTGCACCGTGTTGCCATGTCAATGCACCAAAATGCCCATGTTATCCTAATGGGAGTGATCCTAAAATTTCCCATTCATGACAAAAATATTAGTATCATGGAATAATGTAACATTTGGCACAATGACTCTTCATGTCATCCCAATCAAAAAAGTCAATTGGACCCATGTCATATCTTTCACTGGGTTGCTATGGCGATGCGCGAAAGAGCCCATGTTATCCTTATGGGAAATTTTCAGAATTTTCTTAAATTTCAAAGTCTTATAACAACTTATTAGCTTCATTGAAGAACGTGAAATTTGGCACAGTGACCCTTCAGGTCGTCCCCATCAAAAAAGTCTGGGGGCCAAATTTGTATTTTGCGCGATGTTGCCATGGCGATGCCACAGTGACCTTCAGGTCGTCCCCATCAAAAAAGTCTGGGGGCCAAATTTGTATTTTGCGCGATGTTGCCATGGCGATGCCTGGAAAAACCCATGTTCTATTTTAGTGCATCAGCATTTCCAATATGTGTAGACTTTGTTTAATTGCGGCTTTGGACTGTACTTGTCACTAAACAGAGACAAGCGCCACATTAGTGCCATCCTTAGGAAGTGCCGAGTCGGCCGAGTACGAAGTGCGGCCCACGAGGGCCGTTCAATGCTGCTTGCGGCTTTAATTTAATTTATTTTCTATTTTACACTTTTAACAACAGTTAGCATAGCCTTTAGACACAGCGAGCTAGTTAGCATGCTGCTGTGCATAGAACCTATTCACAAATGTTGAACCTGATCATTTCTATTAATGACTAGACCCAAAAACTCTCTGTGTTACAATAAAACCCTGCATTTTGACAGTATTAATTTTATCACCCCTCATCTGTATGAAATATTAGGCCTTATAGAATGTTATTATGTCATCTGAGACACAGTGATTGGTTAAACAGTAGGGTAATATGTGACTCTACAATCCCCAGCTCTACACCAGCCTGTAGGTGGCACTGTACCAAACACAAAGAGCTCGCTCTGGCTCCCTCTCTTTGGCTCCCTCTCTTTGGCTCCCTCTCTCTGGCTCCCTCTCTCTGGCTCCCTCTCTCTGGCTCCCTCCCTCTGTCTCCCTCTCTCTGGCTCCCTCTCTCTAGCGCCCCCTGTCTGTCCCGTTTATTAGAGCTGTATTTTTCAGGGATGTCCCGTTCTTTCTCTTACTGTGCATCTGCTACACCTCCTCTTCATACCTCCATCTTCACATCATTGTGTGCCAGCCAAACTTGTTTAATCAGCAGATTGGGTAGAAATAATTGGCGTGGGCCTTGGCTGCTAGCGAGCACCGTGCTGTATACAGATAGTGAAGGGAGTGTTTAATATTCCGGGCTGCTCGTGGCTCTCCTGTTCTCTGTGATATCTGACCTCTTTTGTCTCGCGCTCAGCTTGATGTTGATTTTGGAGGGCATTGTTAGCCGCTGCGTCGTGATTGGTCCAAACGCTTGGGCATAGAAGGAGAGGGAGGGGTCCGCGGTTGGTCGGGTTAGACGGCTCATTTGCATAAAGGCTTAGCCCAGATTTGGAGAGATGTGAGGAGCCCCGAGGCCACGAGGTAATCACGAGCGTCCTGTCATGCCGCTGTCATGGCGATGGCGAAGCGTTGTGTCTGGGATGGCCTATTTGTTTGTGCTGCTCTGTGTCCGGGCCATTGTCTCGCCTTACTCACTCTTCTTCTGCTGTTTTGTTTCTTTTTTTGCAGGGAGAGTGGTACGAGCCAAGCGAATGGTGGAGGCAGCAAATCCCTCAGAGTTTGAGTACATGGAAGGCAGCATTCCCATAGAGTGGGATGGTGAGTCGGGATGTCAAAAGTATCGGGAATCAGATGCTAATCGATACTAAAACTAGAATCAAAACTCATTTGAGCAGTATCGATACTGAAAGAAAACTGGACCTTTCCTGATTTAGAATGATCTTGAGTTTTATCAGAACTAGTATAAAAACACATGATATAATGTCTAAAAAGAGCTTTTAAAATTATCGTTTGGGTTTCAAAATATCGAGTACTGAGTCTGTTCTTAAATAGAGTTTGAAATTTTAATATCATGACACTGCACCACAGCATCTCTTTATAACAATATACACGTCCTGATGGTAAAATCCATTTCAAACCCCATGATGATGCTAACGAAAATACTCCCTACTGATTTTGATAATAAACATTCTTTGTAACCATATGTAATATCTTTATCTCTGTATGGTATGAAACATCTCTATTTCCATAGAGACAAGAACATAACACCACCAGGTCAAGTTACAGTTTTAACTGAGGTGACTTCAATGCGCCACATTATTAACATAATAAACTCACTTTTTCATCGTGGAGCTCCATCTACTTGCGTGCCTGTTCGCTGAGCTGCAGGTCCACTCGAGTGTCTCCAAATGTTTTTAAACTCACCGTAGCTTGTAAGTGCCCAGCCGTACAACAACAATACAATTTGCAGCGTGTCTCAGAGGCTGTGAGCCACGGGTACCGTTCATAGTTGCTGGGACAGGTTAGCTAGCACAGGGGTCCTCTTCTTATAATATCCAGCTTTTCGTGAAAGGCCCGTCTTGAAAATGGCGTGGAAAGTATAGATCAGTCTCTTCTCCTCCTTCGGTCATTATGGGTTAAAAATACAGCGAAAGCTGTTGGATCTCCGGGTTTGGTTTGACAAACTGCCGCCTTGCCGGCTCGAGCAAGTTTTTTTATAGTATCATAGCAATTTTTTATAGTATCATAGCAACCAAAGAGCCTACCTGGAGTGAGGCTGTTGAAGTTAACTCCCCTTCCCGGTCCTTTCTAAACCACCGGTGTGGGTGCTTAACAACACTGTCAATCAAACCAGTTGCTAACGCTAACGAGGGCGCCCTCGAGGAAAGAAGGCGCCTGATTTGTCTGTCATTAATGTTCATATCTTAATTTACAAACACATTGGTGAAATAAAAACACCAGGATCATGTAGAGCGGGTTAATACGAACATTTTAAGACCAAAATGACGAGTCTGACAGCAGCAGTTACAGAGAGAGCGGCCAAAGTTTTTCAATAGAAAGTGAATTGGAGCAAGAGTCGATGGAGCCGGAAGCGCATCTATGATCACTTCCTATTTGGAATGTGGCAGCTAGCAGGTTAGCTACGTCCATTTATATATACAGTCTATGGTATTGATACTTTTAATAACAACTTTTAACATTCACATTTGAAAAGCTGAAGCCTACAGAGTAACACCAGTGATTTCTTCAGTTTGATTCATGGTAGAACGTCACTATGAAAATATGAGTGTAAGTGTTTTGATATGACTCATCAGGGCCAGTGCAGGTTCCATCTCCACATCTCACTCTCATTCAGACATAAGTGACTCTCCAGAGGTTCTAAAGGCCATGGACAGTGTAGTACTATAGTATTAGTATAGTTTATAATATTTGTGTGGCATCACCCGGAGTGCGGCATCACCAGGAGTATGCCGGCCTCACGTGACATTTGAAAGAGAGTAAATGTAAAATATAAAGAGAAAAGCTGATTATGGATGGAACAGGAAAGAAACATGGTTGCCATTCTGCACTAACCAACTGCACAATGACACAGATTAATACATGCAAGTGTCATGCTCAAGGGCACAATGCCATTATCAGTGTTTGGAAGTGAACTGAGTAATTAATAATTGAAATGTGACTCTGTAAAAGTATTTGAAGTATTCAGAACACAGTACTCTGAGTATTTAAAGTATTCAGAACAAAGTACTCTGATTGGACCATGTGTCAGAATACATTACAAAATACATTTATTGCAGTATTCAGTATTCTATAACTAAATACATTTTCAAAGTATTCTCCCATCACTGTCCCTCATGCACTCACATAGTGTATATCTTTACTCTGCTTGTTCAGTGTTGTGTTTTATGTCGATTCTTAAATCTTGTAATATTTTTATTCATCTTGAGTCTGATTACGTGTTCATTCTCCTGCTGTTCTGGACCCTTGCATTGCAACACTGTAATTTCCTCATTGTGAGACAAACAAAGGTTTATCTCATCTCATCTTAGTTGGAGTTTAAAGCCTAAAGGTCAGATCAAAACATTAAAATCTCTTAAAGTTCATTTTGAAATTAAAATGGAGAGATGTGGGGCTCGTCACAGGACAGAGACAGGACAGTCTCCAAAGTGGTGCTTAAGTAAAACACTATCACACACTCACAGTGCTTCTATCGGGGACTACACTAATCCCTGCTATTTTTCATATTTGACTGTGGGGGGCAGCGGCGAGCACATGTCTGGTTTTATCAAAGACGCCTTCTGCCGCTGTTTTACAAGCGTGCCATAAAAACAGGTTTGTGATTTCGTACACGCAGATACAAACTGTTCTCGGTGTCGTAGACGGCTTTATCCACTTTAAAGCCCCAGCACCTCATGCATTTTCATCAGGATGCAAATAAGAGCAGGATAAAAGCCGGCTCCACATCCCCGCGCTCTGCAGGAGGAGTTAGCCCAGATCCCTGGCTCTTTCCGTGTTCCTGGATGCCTTTAACCTGCTCTGTGGTTCAGTGCGTTCAGCCAAGAGAGGAGAGGAGGAGGAGGAGGAGGAGGAGGAGGGGGATGACAGGAAGAGCACACTCAGGCCTTTACTGGAGCTATGCACTGAAAAAAGAGGGCTATATTAGTTTACATTTTTGGATAAAATGAATCATGTTGTGAGTAGTTTTAATTAGTCATTTACCAAGTTCTGTTTTCTAAAGTATTTTTCCAAAATATAAGTTTTTTTTCCTAATTCAGTGGCACTTTTCTTACACCATTGATAGATCATTGTATTAGCTTAAAATATTGTATTTTGAAACCAGTTAAAATAGCTTTAGACTTATAAATATAGGTCTTGAAATGAAAAGGAATCCAAACAGGTGATGAGAGAGAGATGAAAACATTTAAAATGAGTATATCCATTTGATTTAGTCCATTTGAGTGCGAAAAATGCTTTTCCAGCTCTGAAAAATCCGTTTATCTGTTTTGTTCAGCTTTAGACTCATGTTGCAGCTCCTCTTGGTTTAGCACCTGTTTTAACCCATGATTGAGTTTGGAATTAGATTTATTTTAGACCTGGGCGCACTTCCGGCTCCAGTGACTCTGGCTCCAATTCACTTTCTATTGAAAAACTGTGGCCCCTCTCTCTGTAAATGCTGCTGTCAGACTCAGCATTTTGGTCTTAAAATGTTCGTATTAACCCACTGTACATGATCCTTGGCTTTTTTTTTTCGCTATTATGTCTTCAGCATTTTGTCTTAAAATGTTCGTATTAACCCACTGTACATGATCCTTGGCTTTTTTTTTTCGCTATTATGTCTGTAACTCAAGATATTAGCATTAATAACAGTTAAATCAGATGCTTTCCCTCCCGAGGTCACTCCCAGTAACGTTAGCAAGAGGTTTGATTGACAGCGTTGCTAAGCACCTGCTCCCTGCTAAACCAGTGGTGTGGGCGGAAAGGGGCGTTACCTTCATCAGTCTCACTTTGGATTGGTTCTTTGGTTGCTATGGTACTGGCAGCTAGAGTTCCAAATATGGAACTGGGCTCTAAATTGGCCCCTATAACTGCTAGCCTTGATGAGCTTCATTTGAGCCGAACGCTGTGGGTGACGTCACACTCACTTAGTCCACTTCTTTATACAGACTATGTTCCTACCTGGATATAGTTCCTGGTGAGCTAAAACAAAGCTAACTCCCTGCTGGGTGGAGCCGTTATGGCAGGCTCACCCTTCACTGTAATGACACTGGGAGCTGTATTCTTTAAACATGACAGTAGCTTTGTGTTTGTATTGTGCTCACTGTTTCCTCTGTTTCTATTACAGCATGGATACGAGGCAGACGGAAGGAGCGCCCATCCGAAGAGGTAAGACTCCCCAAATCTCCTGGTACATCCCTGCTGCTCTGACGAGGCGAGGGACAAACGAGGGGGGGCAGACACAGGGAGAGAAAGTGCCTTTGATTTGGCTCTGGATCTGTGGGTTTGGAGCTGGATTCAGGAACTTTCGGGTGTGAAAATAAACATTGGTTGAAGTGACATGAGAATGAGCAGAGACAGGCCTCCTGCCTAGACTTGATACTCGATATCGATCCTGATAGCATGATGATAATAAAAAAACTCTTTCTTCAGACAATATACTGTGAGTTTCCACATTAAATTGTAGTACTTTCTATTGCCATGTGTCCTCATATCTGAGTAATCCCTCAGTGGTCCAGGTAGGTTCCATAGTGGTCCATGGGTGTATACTAGTCTATGTGTCTTATACTTGTTCTGATACAGCTCAAGAGCATTCTAACGATATTAAGGAAAGCATTTCTGTCCTATCAATGGGACATTTTAGTATAGATACTTGCGAACAATGAGTATGTAGTTTTGATACTAGTTTTAGTATGTAATTTTTTATTCTTTTGGCAGGCCTAGTCTGTGTGTCTCCGGTTCTACTCCGCTCTCTGCCTCCGCCTCTCTTACAGCAGTGGCTTGTCTCTGGCAGTCGCTCTGATGAGGATGGCAGTGCAGTGCCATTTTTTCCCATGGTGCACCTCTCGCAGGGTTTATTGCTCTTTAAATGTGAGAATGCTGGAAATGATTTGGCGGAGGAAATGTGGGCCTATAGGAAATCCCTTGGAAGGCCATGGCTGGGCAGAGCTCTCCTCTCTGTCTGTGCCCGCTCTGTGCCAGTGGCCAATGCCATCCCCGGCCTCCGCTGCCAGAACATTCTATTCCAATTTTCTGCCTCGCGTCTGCCCAATAGCTGCCATGGACAGCTGGACAGTGTTGATGTGGCCAGGGCCTCACTCCCGGCACATTACCTCGGCCCTTGTCACGCTCCTCTCTTCCTGCTCCAATCCGACATAAATTGATTGGATTAAATCCTGTCATTAACGGGCTGGAAAAGCAGCTCAGTATGTTTGTCTGCATCCCCAAAGCAGCCCGTTTGGCCACAGCTCTGCCCTCCCTTTTCCAGTGTGTGAGCGGTGCCAGAGTGGAGTCGCATTATGCACAGGCCTGCTCTCGGTTTGGACCTCAAAGCGAGTCAGAACCTAACATCAGTGGACCCCATAGTCTTTATAAAGAAGTGGACTAAGTGAGTGTGACGTCACCCACAGCGTTCGGCTCCAGTTAAATGAAGCTCATCGAGGCTAGAGCAGTTATAGGGGCCAATTTGGAGCTGAGTTCCATATTTGGAATTCTGACCGCGAATATCATAGCAACCAAAGAGCCAATCTGGAGCAAAGCTGTTGAAGGTAACGCCCCTTCCTGCGTGCACTGCTGGTTTAGCAGGGAGCTGGCGCTTAGCACCGCTGTCAACCAAACCTGTTGCTTACGGTAGCGGGAGCGACCTCGTTGGAAAGAAGCCTGATTTGTCTGATATTAATGTTCATATCTTGATTTACAGACACAATAGCAAAATAAAAATGTACAGCGGGTTAATCTGACAGCAGCAGTTACAGAGAGAGGGGCCACAGTTTTTCAATGTAAAGTGAATTGGAGCCAGAGTCGATGGAGACGGCAGGTTAGCTATGTCCGTTTATATATACAGTCTATGGTGGACACATAGATTGGCTCAACTGTGGAGCTGCTCCTTTCCTGCTCTGTGTTTTGATTACACTGGCCTGAGAGAGTTGGAGACACTAAACGTCTCTGTGGAGTTAGAGAGAGTTCATGTGGAGAATACCTTCTGTCACGATGCCTTGCCCAGCTCCCCCAAACACTGCATTCTAAACCGGCTTCAGGGGCCAGGGTAAGTAAACATTCGCTCGCTCCTAAATTCCCCATTTTTAAATTCAGGGACACTTAGATGTTCCTGAATTGTGTCCAGTCGTTTACAGAGCAGTTAAATGTCAGCCATGTTTGGTTTAAACAAAGTGACTTCAGTTTAACAAGGCAGATACTTTCCATACAGGATCCTGGTCTACGGAATTATTTTAAGGTGTGAGCTGGTGTAGTATCAGTTTATGTATGTGCTGTGTGTAGTATAGTAGTATAGCTCACACTATAAACTCCCATACAGCGCGCTGGCCTAGTAATATCCAAATCCTTATTATAGTTACATGGTTCATCGGGGTTCAACCAAAACCTGCATAAGATCATTTTACCTGCCCCCATCTCCTTTAAAGGTGCACTGTGTAACTTTTCTGGTGGAGGGTGCTCCACTTTCTTGCCTTTATGGAGATTTATTGCTTTGTCTCGAATGTTCCAGAGTATGACATTCAGTTATTTTACTTCTATGGGGTATTAACACATGCTAACACATGCTAACACATAACATATTTAGATCACCATGTTAGCTTTTATTGTTTTGAAAATGCTATATTCGCTCAAAACAATGTATTAACTTGTATAAGTTCTGTCCCTTTGCTCTTTGCGCTAAGTCACTCCCCCTTCAGAGCGCTATCACAACACAATCAACTACTGTACATGGCAGTTTGTCAAGTTGCTGTGTACAGTTTTGTATCATGTTCTTGTATATTTATGGAGCATTGTTGTGTGGGAGCATGGGTGACGTAGGCTTAATGTAGTAATGAGGGTTTGAATAGGGCCTGGGAGAGATTGCCAGATTACTCAAACATGCATGGGTGACATCTAAAACCTCTTCAGGCATGTTTTTGATGAGGGAAAAATGTTATAACATGGTAGAAAGATTTTTTTAAAATGATTTTGCGTAATACCCCCTGTTTAAAGTGTGATCTAAAATTGTGTAGTAACTAGTACTTTGACTAGTATTTTTCATATGCACTTTTTGCTTTTACTTGAGTACTTATTTGGCAGCAGTACTTGTAATTTTGCCATCTAACTGTACTTTTGCTTGAGTACAATATTTCAGTACGCTTCCCACCTCTGTATAGGCCTATAGAATGTTGTGATGTTCTATTGTCTGAAACACTGAATTCATAATGTTTTTGTGTGTTCCTCACAGGAGCTGATGAAGAACATTTCGTACAGAGAGCAGATCAAGCAGAGGGCACAGGAGGTGGAGGAGAGGGACCAGGCATTACTGGAGAAGGAGTATAGGGCTGGGCTAGTGGCCACGCCCAGAACTGTTGCTAAGGGACACGCTTCGACCGCCAGCTTCGGACAAGAGACCATCAGTGAAGAACCAACCAGCACCGCAAACACCTTCCAGCCTGGCTCCTGGATGCCCAACACCAAGAAATGAACTCACGCAGGCTGCAGACTGCTGGGGATCCATGGGCGTCTGAATTATGAAAAATTAGGACTGTTGCCATAGTGATTAACAATTTAAAGCTGAATATGATATCTTTTGAATGGTAGAAGTTCTCACAATTTTGCATATAATATAATAGGTTGCGTTCACATGACATCACAACACAGCAAGAGGCAGTAGTGTAAAATGAAGATTGAAGGCAGAATTTTGACTTTAAAGTGTCAAAATGCAGATGTTTTGACCTGGCTTGTGGTTAATATCTCTGTAATTACTGATATGACATAATATGAAATGTGTGGAGCTAATCATGGAGAAATAAGGTTCAACATATGGGGATTTTGTGTTCTGCTGATTTCTTTCAAACAGTGAATGGCCCACAGAGTTATATAGAGCCTTGTTCTCCATCTGAAATTCTGACATTAAATTCTACTATTATAATGCTGTATTTCTTTCATAATAGTGTGACATGTTGTTGGCCTGGTCTTCAGGTCTGAGAGAGTCTGGGATCCATCTTCACAGGTTTACCATGGCCTAAGCTGCAGTGTCTTGTTCTTGTTTGAATGTTTTCTGGACACACAGCAAACATGACACATAATGGATTGGTCAGCGGTGTGGTCATTGGGTCTTAACGTGTGCTTGCCAAATCCTTTCTTCAGGAGGAGGAAGAGGAGGGCAGACTCTCTCCCGTCCTTGTTCTCTGGGACTGACAGTACTTTCATTCTTGCTGTCTGCATGAACTTTACATGTGGTAGAATCATAGATTGTATATATAAATGGACATAACCTGCTAGCTGCCACGTTCCAAATAGGAAATGATCATGGGCGCGCTTCCAGCTCCATCGACTCCAATTCACTTTCTATTGAAAAACTGTGGCCCTCTGTAACTCTGTAAGTGCTGCTGTCAGACTCGTCATTTTGGTTTTAAAATGTTCATATTAACCCGCTCTACATGATCCTCGGATTTTTATTTCACTATTGTGTCCATAAATCAAGATATGAACATTAATAACAGACAAATCAGGTGCCTTCTTTCCCCAAGGTCGTTCGTTGCTAAGCGCCCGCTCCCTACTAAACCAGCAGTGCAGACAGGAACCTTCAACAGCTTGGCTCCAGATTGGTGCTAAGCGCCGCTCCCTACTAAACCAGCAGTGCAGACAGGAACCTTCAACAGCTTGGCTCCAGATTGGCTCTTTGGTTGCTATGATACTCGTGGTCGGAATTCCAAATATAGAGTTGGGCTCCACATTGGCCTCTATAACTGCTAGCCTCGATGAGCTTCATTTGACTGGAGCTGAACGTTGTGGGTGACGTCACACTCACTTAGTCCACATACAGTCTACGGGTAGAATAAATAAAGCTGCACTTCTGTAATACAGCCATAATGAATCTTAATGTTGACAAAATGATCACAACCATTTATACTTGGTTAGAACTTGCTTCTCTTAATTTAAGGTTAAAGGTCCTATATTACACAAAATTTACTCTTATGAGCTTTAAGCCATGTTATAATGTTGTTACCTCCTCAAAAACATACCTGGACCTGTGTTTTGTTTGAGTAACACTTTATTATTTGTCTACACCTCCAAAGCACAAAATGCTCTGTTCCACCTTGTGATGTCATGAAGTGGTAGTTTTCAAGTTAACAGCTACCAAATGATTCTAGTGAAGGTGTATGGAGTTTAAAAACACAGTGGAGTACTTCCTGTATTACCACATGACATCACAAAGTGGAACAGAGTGTTTTCAGTTTGAGAGAAGAACTCAGCCTGAATATGCAGCGTTTGTGTTCAACATGTGTGAATGAAACAAAACACAACTCCAGGCATGTTTGTGATGAGGAAACAACATTAGAACAGAGATCAGACAATAGAGACCTTTAAAGAACAATTCTATAAATTCTACCTCTGCATTTGACCCATTCTTCACTTCCACTGCTTTGCTGCGGAGGAAACTCATCTACGCACAGGGAGAACATGCAAACTCCACAAAGAAAGACACAAGCCCATAGTCTAACCCAGGAGAAGTGCATGTTTCTCTTCATATTTTGAAAATAGTTTAAATACCAAACATCACCTTTTGTCCTCATATTGTGCCATTTTAATACATGTTAGAAATTAGATTTAAACATGAATTGTATTAAATCAGACCTATTCTACAAACTGTTCTTTTCAGATCTTTAACCATGTTCTAATTGTTTCTTCTCATTGAGCCTCTGAAGTTGTATTTAGAGCAATTCATGTTTGAGTAATCTTTAACCTCTTATTTTTCAAGACACCATTTTGTCGATCTACCCCCGTTTTCACCTCCACCGGTACACGCCCACTGTGACGTACGCACTTCCTTCTCCAATTTTATTTTCTTAATCGGTGATACTCGTAGGATTCAGCAGTGTTGCGTAGTCATTTTGGTACAAATGAAAAAAAACGGGCTGCTCGCTAGTGTGATGTGCAGCTATCCATAGGGGGCGCCGACAGCATGCGGCGCTTTGTTGTGATGACGTTTATGGCGACGTCAGCGCTTATCGGGCACCACAGTTTTCTAACACGGAAGTCAGCTGACTTGTTTCTTTTATTAAGTCGTTTTAGATGAATATTGTGATTTAAAATGTGCAAATTATAACAATGATCCACGGGTGTTACAGATTAGAACTATAGAGAAACACAAGCACAATAGGATTGATTTAAAAACGTAAACAAAGCCCATTTATAAGAAGAAAATATGTTTTATTGATTAAAAGTTATTTTGGACATGGCGTTATTCTTAACTTACAAAACGATAACTGGATTACATTAACAGCAGTGCCAACAATGGAATGCAATGTGTCACAACATCTGGACCGTGGCTCCTTAAAGCTGACCACACGTCCACTCTGACCCTCCAAATGGGGCAAACTTCCTGTGGGCAGCTCCGTCCCTCTGCGCTCGCCGAGGCCCCCTACAGGCTCCCTGCATCTCTGATGAGGAGGGAGGACTCTAGTGCGTCTGTAGAATCCTCAGCCTCTCCATCTCAGTCTCTCTTGGCTCTTTTGGCTTTTGCAATGTTCTCCTGTCGTTTCTGCTTCTTCTTCTGCTCCTTGTCGCGCGCCTCGATCATCTTGGCCAGTTTCCACGACAACAGGGCGCTGGCAATGAAGAGCGGCGTGAGGGCGAGGATGACTGTTGTGAGGAAGCCGTACGGGTCTTTGGCGGCCCACTCCACCACGTACTCAGCCCAGGCGCGGAAATCAATCATCCCGCCAACAGTCAGTCTGCAACAACAACAGCATACATTACCAGATAGTATACCAGGTTATTTCATTGTGGGCACATAAAACTAAAAGTCAATGGGAAGTGAAAAAAAAAAAAAGTTTGTCGCAATCCAATGAAATTTGGGACACTCATTCTTTATGTGACCCTGAGCAAAAAATTCTACGGGGACCACACCCTTTCTCTAACGTGAAGGTATCTCTAACGGAAGGTGGCCATTTTGAATCAAAATATGCAGATAGCGGAACTCTAGACCTTGTACTTTAACAAACTTGTCCTAGAGTTTTTACCTGACGAACTTCAAACTGAGGCTTCAACATCAGGACATATCTGGAATCAAAAGTTGTTAAAAGAATTTGTATAAGTCTCAGGATGTGGTGATGACAAGCTCTTAACAAAGCAGCCATTTTGAAAGTAAAAAATCCCTTGAAATTTTGCAAACGTTTTCAGATTCAAACTTCCCAATGTGGTGTTTGTATATTTTAATGACCTGGACATAATGATATGCAACTTAAACTTCTATCTTTAAAAATAGCTCTCCAGCGCCCCCTGCACTGACCTGGACTAATGATATGCAACTTAAACTTCTATCTTTAAAAATAGCTCTCCAGCGCCCCCTGCACAGTTGTAATAGGGCAGAAAATTTTAGTTTGTTGTAGACTAATGAAATTAGGTACGCAAGCCATTTATGTGACCCCTAGCAAAAAGTCTATGAGGACCACACACCAACACTGATGTGAAGGTGGCCATTTTGAATCAAATTATACAGATGTCCAAAATCTAGACCTCATACTTTAACGAACTTGTCCTTGTCCTCCAAACGGACGCAGAATAATCAGGACATATTTGGGATCAAAAGTTGTTAAAAGAATTTACATAAGTCTCAGGGTGTGGTCATGATGAGCTCTTAGTGAAGCAGCCATTTTAAAAGGATATAGGTTCCTGTAACTTTTGCAAACATCGCCGGATTCAGACAAACCCAACGTAGCGTCTGTGTATTTTGACAAAATGATGCAGCGCCCCCTGCAAAGTTACAATGGGCCGTAAACATTTATCTCCAACATGACACTGGAAATATCGCACATGACAAGCCAAGGTTGATATGCAGCTCTCCCGCTGTGGCGAGCCCTTCTGTGGTCGCAAGGGTTGCGAGGGCCCTTTATCACTGCTTGCAGTTTTTATTTTTATTATTATTACAGTTTCATCTCATTTACTTTTACCTAACAGGAGAGGGTGTAAAACTGTGATACAGGGAGCCAACCACAAGGGATGATACAAGAGCTCCACAATATCACAACTGAATAAAAAAAATCGCAATTTGAGTTGGCACAATTATCAAAACACAAGGTCTGTAATTATGTAAAGATTATTTTAACAATCAGTAGAGCCGCTGCTCCTCCACGTCGAGAGGAGCAGCTGAGGTGGCTTGGGCATCTGTTCTGGATGCCTCCTGGATGCCTCCCTGGGGAGGTGTTCCGGGCATGTCCCACTAGGAGGCAGCCCCGGGGAAGACCCAGGACACGCTGGAGAGATTATGTCTCTTGGCTGGCCTGGGAACGCCTTGGGGTCCCACCAGAGGAGCTGGAGGACATGTCTGGGGTGGGGGAAGTCTGGGAGACTCTGTTTAGACTGCCGCCCCCACGACCCGGCCGTGGATAAGAGGAAGAAAATGGATGGATGGATATTTTAAGACTATCCACTGCAGAGAACAAAACATCCGCTCTTTTCCTACTTTGTCGTACCTGTCATTTAGAGCTCTTGGTGGTATTATAAAAAATTAGTGTCTTGATTTTTTTCTGTGAAAAGTCTAGAGGGACCAGGTTTAAAATTCAAAACTGGGACACACCTGGATTGAGGTGTTGAGTATAAATAAAACTGTAAAAGTGTTACTCTGAGTGTAACATGGTCCATTCTCGTCTCTCTTGTGTCAGTCAGAATCTAAGGGACTTCTGTTATTGCATCTGTTATGCTTTTTTTTGCTCATTTTCAAGCATTTTTTTCTGCATTTTAGCTAAACAAATGACAATATATTCCCTTCTTTACTCAGATGACACTGAGAGTTTCTGTTTGTATTTTCAACTGTTTTAGCAGTTTGTGAGTTATTTAACAATCAACCCTGTTTTACGTATTTTAAATATTCTCAAAACGTTGATAATCACTGCCATCAGTTTGATTTAATTGTGAAATTATTTTATGGGCCAATACATATAATAACATTAAAATAACTTTAAATAAAAATAAATAAACACACATTTTAACATAAATGTATAGAAAGCAAATAAAAAGGCTCCAGAGAAACATATTTGGACGCTTCTGACTTGACCTGATGTTGTTACTTTATTCTTCCTTTCAATCCACCACATCACCACGTTAACCTTTGCCAAAACTCCATCCTCGCCTTAAACAGCCATGTGGCTAACAGATGCTAACAAACACAATACACATACATTGGTTAAGGCTAACGCCCCAAATACGTTTTCTTGTACAAAGTTGAATCAGATAAATGACTAAAATGAGAAGTGTGAACACAGAAATAACCGCTGTTAGGAAACTCGAACTAAAACCGCTAAAAAAAAACACGCCCAATCAGAGCCTCCACACGGCCCGAGCACACAGACTGTGGGCCTGGCTCATGTGGGCTTTTAAACTGATTCACGGGCGATATTCGAGCTCATAAACACGTGTAAACAGAACTAAAACAGGACAGATCGCCTTAAAAGAAAGCACGCTCACCAAATGTGCAGAAATTCTCTTTGAAATGACAATAAGACAACAGCTTCTTTTCAAGGAAGTGTACGCTCCTCTGCGGCTGGTCACGGAAGTCACGTGACTGTCTGCTGCTGCTGCTAGGCAACATGGGAAATGTAGTCTTTCACTTAAGAACGGCGCAGCACACAGCTGACACATTTATAAATGAGTTATAACGCGTGTAAATGGAAAAAACAGGTCTAAAGATGGTGATATCTATGGCCCTACTTCAGATTAAAACGAATAAATGTTTAGTCATGTTCATTATGTTTTTAGGATTTTGTGAAAGTTAGACCCAGACCAGCTTCAACCCAGGAGCAGGTCTGCTGATGCAACAGAACACAGAACATGACACAGAACATGGCACAGAACATGACACAGAACATGATACAGAACATGACACAGAACAGAACACAGAACAGAACACAGAACAAGACACAGAACATGAAACAGAACAGAACACAGAACATGAAACAGGACAGAACACAGAACAGGACACAAAACAGAACACAGAACATGACACAGAACAGAACACAGAGCTGAACACAGAATATGACATAGAGCATGACACAGAACACAGAACATGACACAGAACATGATACAGAATATGACACAGAAGACAGAACATGACACAGAACATGACACAGAATATGGCACAGAACATGGCACAGAACAGAACACAGAACACGACACAGAATATGACATAGAACATGGCACAGAACATGGCACAGGGACCTGCTGATTCCTGTGGGGAAACATTGAAACCAAATCAGGTTAGTTCACATCTCCTCACTTGATACGATATGGATCACTTTCAGTGCAGTCAAAGGCCAGTCTTTAGACCTATACGCTCTGAGGAAGAGAGGGGGCGCTGTGAACACAGAGCTGAACACAGAGAGATGAAGACAGAGCTGAACACAGAGAGATGAACACAGAGCTGAACACAGAGAGATGAACTCAGAGCTGAACACAGAGAGATGAACTCAGAGAGATGAACACAGAGCTGAACTCAGAGAGATGAACACAGAAAGATGAACACAGAGAGATGAACAGCACCTACACAGCACCGACGCTTTTGGTATTGTATTTTTTAAGTGTAATCCACTGGAAAAATGTATATCCAAGCTCTCTGTCTCTCTCTTGCTCTCCCCCTCTGGTTTCTCTCTCTCTCTCTCTCTCTCTTTCTGAAAAGAGTAATGGTTTGTGTGGTGCTGTCTTTCTCTCTCTCTGTCTTTCTTTTGCTCTCTCTCCCTCTCCTTTTCTCTCTCTTCCTCTCTTTCTTCTTCTGTCTCTCTCTCTTTTTCTGAAAAGAATGATGGTTTGTGTGTTGCTGTCTTTTTCCCTCTGTCTTTCTCCCTGTCTCCCTCTCTCCCTCTGTCTCTTTTTTCTGAAAAGAGTGATGGTTTGTGTGTTGTGTATTGCTGTCTCTCTCCCTCTTTCTTTCTCCATCTCCCTCTGTCTCTCTCTCTCTTTTTCTGAAAAGAATGATGGTTTGTGTGTTGCTGTCTTTCTCTCTCTGTGTCTTTCTGTCTTCCTCTCTCCTTCTCTGTATTTTCTGAAAAGTCTGATGGTTTGTGTGTTGTGTATTGCTGTCTATCTCTCTCTCCCTCCCTCTCTCTTTCTCCCTGTCTATCTTTTTCTGAAAAGAGTGATGGTTTGTGTCTTGCTGTCTCTCTCTCTCTCCCTCCCTCTCTCTTTCTCCCTGTCTATCTTTTTCTGAAAAGAGTGATGGTTTGTGTCTTGCTGTCTCTCTCTCTCTCCCTCCCTCTCTCTTTCTCCCTGTCTATCTTTTTCTGAAAAGAGTGATGGTTTGTGTCTTGCTGTCTCTCTCTCTCTCCCTCCCTCTCTCTTTCTCCCTGTCTATCTTTTTCTGAAAAGAGTGATGGTTTGTGTCTTGCTGTCTCTCTCTCTCTCCCTCCCTCTCTCTTTCTCCCTGTCTATCTTTTTCTGAAAAGAGTGATGGTTTGTGTGTTGTGTGCTGTGTGTTAAGACAAGTCTGTATTTAATGTTCCATACAGACATCTTAATGAGTAGTACACAGGACACGCGGGTCCAGCGCCGTTCTCCTCCCACGCCCTCTCTTCTGTCACAGCCCACAGTTCTTTGGTCTGAGCCTGAAACACGAGCATCACAGAGTTATTGAAGGCGCTGGAGCCGGCGGCAGAGGCTCCCGTGGAAAGAAAACAGCGCGTTCTCTTGCCCCCTCTTGCCCCTGTGGGAAGCTGCAGTCCGCCCCTGGATTAGTCCCCGCCTTTAAACTCAAACAAGAAGGGAACTTCAAAGGCCGTGGGCCGCGTGGGCCCCGCCCTCGCGCGCCCGCACGGCTTCACAAAGGATTTGCCGACGTTCGGGAATTCCGCCTCCACTTCCTTTTATAGCGCCGCTCGTGCGCTGGCGGCGCTCCAAGCCCCGCCCCTCCTGCTTACTTTGACAACACAAAGGACTTACGGAACTCGAGAGGACCGCCCACTTTTCCAAATAAGGAGCGCTTTTCCATGTAGGGCAAACAATCGGTGCGAGATTGCCCTTTTCTCTTCCTTATCCCGTTTATATGATCGGAGAGGAACTGCGCTTCAGCTTGAAGCGGTGCGAACATGGCCGAGCGAGTGCAGCCCCCAGCCAAGCGGCTCTGCTGCCGGCCCGGCTACAACCCGGCGTGCAGACAGGGCCAGCGGGCTGGAGGTATCCTGTGTGGCGGCTCGGGCTCCGCTCCGGGAAGCTCGGGAAACGGGAAAACGCACAACCCCGAGTCGCTGCTCGATATCGCGGCGCGCAGAGTGGCGGGGAAGGGGGCGGGCCCAAAGGGGGGGGGGGG
>KN469158.1:26499-42464 GCA_000787095.1 Periophthalmodon schlosseri
CGTTCCAAAGGGTGGAGGAGCGGTTCGAGAGGATCCCGGAACCCGTCCAGCGGAGAATCGTGTACTGGTCATTCCCGAGAAGTGAGAAGGAGATCTGTATGTACTCGTCCTTTAACGCGGGAGCGGAGGAAAGTGGAACTAGCGGGGACAATACTGACGAGAGCCAGCTACCTTTCCTCCGGGGTGTCACTCTGCTGGAGGGCGGCTGGGTGGACAACGTTCTGCAAGTCGGTGAGTGGAGTCTCCGCTTCTCCAACGCAGGAAAAGCAGTTCCAAACAAAACCCTCACACTCTCACACTTGCTCTTTCTCTGTGGATTCATGCCAGACTTTGAAATGGCTCGCGCTCGCCTTTTTAAGCGCTGTCTATTATAAACAATGCAGGGTATTTCCACTCCGGTCCACTCTATAGCTGTGTGAGAACTGCCTATTTCCAGATAAGCCCGTAATAGTAGACCACTTCTCCGTGTTTTTGCGCACAGATCTGCGCGCACTCAAATGCCCAGAGCCATCCCAATTGGAAGCTTAGCACTTTGTTCCTATTTTTGTGTCTTTTCAAGGCTCTGTATGCCCCCACCAATGGGTACACAGACAAAAGCCCCCTATATCTTTTCACCGCTGGCTAAATAGGCGATATTTAGAAAGCGAAGGGAGGGACGGCGATTTAAAGCCACAGTGCGTGCATTCTGTTTGCCAAACACCTTTGTCAGACAGACTAAAGCTTTTTCACTGCTGCCAGCTTCAACCTGCGATACGGAGGGACCAGGGCAGCGTACATAGCAGCGTTATAAACAAAGTGAACGTGCACGCGCCGCTGTGGGCTCTCGTGCGCTGTTCGGATCACTGCCTGTGCCACAATATTTCACTGTATTCGTCAGCGCAATAGTCTCAGCTGTCAATCCCGCTCCCCGCCCTTGGAAACGCTTCGGGATTCTAATCTTATTACCCTCCCAGTTCATCTGAATTCTAATGCATTCTGCAAACAAGATATTATGCATGATCTCCCTCCCTCCTTCCCTCCTTCTCTCTCCTCCTTCGCTCTCCCTCTCCTCACTTCTTGGCTTACTCTTTCTCCAAAGAATCCATGTGGAGATGGTTGGAGCTCTTGTGGGCTCGGAGAATGTGGAGTGTACAATAGTAGCCATGGAGCAGGCACTGAGGCAGGCAGCTCTCCCTCGTCTACCCCCCTCTCCCCGCTCCTTTCTTCGCCTGGCTTGTTTACCAAGATTCCCAAGCATTGCAATCATTTCTGGGCGCACTCTTTTGGAGGGGCGATTGGAAGCAGATACAGGGAGGAAGAAAGGTGCGAGAGAGATGAGTAAGACGAGGAAGTGGACCAGGCTAATAAAAAGACTGAGAATGAACACGGTTTAAGTGGCTCTTATGGCAGCACGAGGAATGGATCACAGATAGATTTTTGCTTTGTGAGTTAGTCAGTTGCTAATATGCTTCGTTATTAAAATACGCACGATGGTAACACTTTATAAAATACTAAATACTAAACTATACTTCATACAGGAACAGAGAGTTGATTCTTAATGAACAAATTGTTTATTAAGAAAGATCCATGTTTATAGTAACTACTTAACTAATAACATAAGTCTGAATCAGTCTTAAAGCTCCTATACTACACTTTTGTGAGCTTTAAGTCATGTTCTAATGCTGTTACCTCCTCAAAAACATACCTGGAGTTGTGTTTTGTTTCATTCACACATGTTGAGTAACCTTTTATTATTAGTCTGTCTACATCTCCAAAGCTCAAAATGCTCTGTTCCTCCTTGTGATGTCATATAGTGGTAGTGTTCAACTTAACAGCTCGTTTCACCTTTAGTTCAGTAGAGATGGGCAATTCCAGGGACAAAGTTCACATATTTTTGGCATGATCATGATGTCGCCAAAGCATTGGCTGATTCAGTTACAGCTCTGGTCAAATCAGCGATGGAAAGTTTGAATTCAAAATGCTGGAAATGGACCCATCAATTATTCATAGAGCTTTGTGCTGTCACCCAGATGTACGGGAGCGAGAGTGGACCATAGTGTGGAACATGACTGTGAAAATAAACAGGAAATCTGTGTAACCACGTCAAATATTAAAGCTACAGTGTGTAACTTTCTGGAGGTGGCACGTCACTGCACGATGCCATGGCCTGTCTCGATGATCACTATATCGACTTTCAGTGTATGGAGACTGGATCAATATTAGTTTCAATATTATCTTTTATCATCTATATTTAGCGATATATCGAACTTCAAAATGTGTTATGGTGACAGGTCTACGTGGAAGCAGAAAGTTAAAGCCATACTTCAGAACATTCTCTATGGAGATAGATACGTTTTATGCCATACTGTGGAATATCATAGCCAAAGGGCAAAATCTCCGTGGAAACAAGCAGGAAGAGGCCCTGATACAGGCCAAGTAAGAGTCGGGTTTGTGGGGACACAGTACGCATGTTTTTGTGAGTTTTCTAGTGGAATAAACACAACCAAAATGAAAACGACATGCTTTTATTTTAGTGTATTTTTTGAGCTAAAAGTTACGTACTGCAGCTTTAAATGTTATTACGCATTGGGAGGAATAGGCCTTGAAAATATACAAAATAAAACATGGATATGGATATAAAAGTGAGATTACAATGAAAGACAATATAATGTATATGAAACCTATATGAATATATATGAGACCTATTGTGCTTGTGTCTCTCTATGATTCTAATCTGTGACACTCGTGGATCTTTATGTTATAATTAGCAAATTTTAAATCACAATATTCATCTAAAAGGACTTAATAAAAGAAACAAGTCCACTGACTTCCGCGTTAGAAACCTGCGGTGCCCAATGGGTGCTGACGTCACCGTAAACGTCATCACAGCAAAGCACCGCATGCTGTCGCCCCCCCCATGGATAGTTGCACATCACACTAGCGAGCAGCCCATTTTTTTTCATTTGTACCGAATCCTACGCGTATCACCGATTATCTGATTTGAAATATACCGGACAAATATGATGTTTTTGGAGTTCGTCCTTCACTTTGACTTTTAAGAGAGACAGAAAAGATTTGTATAAAATATAATTCTGTAGAAGCTCTAAGTGACTGAGAAAACGCTTCTCAGACCTTTATATTTATGTTTATATATTTATTTTTATATTTATATTTTTATATAAGCGTTAACAACAGAATACAAACGTATTTATAGACTGGACACAGACTAAACATAATGGCACTTGAGCTCAAATGTCCCAGAATAGCTCTTTACTTAAGGAAACGTGTTTGTGACTAATCTGGCATAAAACTATTATTATGATTTTAACTTTGAACATTTGTCTGTTTCTGTTTACTGTTTATGGTGAGACGTAGATGGAAGTTTGAGCAAACAGTAGTGAAATAGTGAGATACCATTTTGACACTGTCCAGCGAGGAATTTTTGCTCAGAATTAGAGATAGACGGTATATCGGCCGAGATTTGGCCTTTCAGGTATCAGCCTTAAATCTCCAGCACAGGCCGATGTTTTGTTTTGGTCGATCTGCTGCATAAAAAAAAATCCACACAAAGCTTTATATTAACGCTTTAATGTGTAGTGATAACTGCACTAAACGTGACACAGCTCTTGTATAGGGCTGTGGTGAAAAAGGCCTTGGGGGAAGTTTGTAGTGAATTTAAATTACATCATTTGGGAAAAATGATCTACATCGTTTTTATATATTGGCCCAAAAATATTGGCAGAGCTTATCAGCCATCAGTTGCTCTGTATTCTAAACAATCAGTACAATCGGTATAGGCATCGGCCATGAAAAAACCCACATCAGTCGATCTCTTCTCAGAATGTGAATTTGATTGGCAATAAAAATGTTTAATATTATATAAATGCCTCAAAGCAAAGTATAAAAGTATAAAAGTAAAAACCTGCGTCTTTCTATGAGCGGGTTTGCATCTCCACAAACCTGACTCTTATGTGTTTCCAAGGATATGTTGTTCCTTGGCTATAATGTTCCACAGTATAAAACATATCTCTCTCCACTGACATGTTCCAAAGTATGCCTTTAACTTTCTGATTCCATGGAATTATGAATTGACTTACTTACTAAGTCATAAGACCTTGTGATCAGAACTCTTCAGAATCGTGTCCAAATGAGTAGTATCTGGGTTTCGATCCTTTTGACAAACCTAATATAAACTCTAGAGACTTTGTTATGTCTTTTCTGTTTATATAAATGTATTTTCAAAGAGTGTCCATTCCAGACCTACAGGCCCATGTCACTGGGTCTGTGAATGTTTATGTTCTGAAATGGCATCGTTGAAAGGCAAGAACCAGGTTTTAGCTTCAGCGGCACGGCACTAGCACATGCTAGCTGCATGCATGGAAGAAGTATGTTAGTTACTGCGTGTGTATGTGTGTGCGTGTGTGTGTGTGTGTCCATGTGTGCATGCGTGTGTCCATGTGTGTGTGCGCGTGTCTGTGTGTGTGTGTGTGCGTGTGTGTGCTTGTGCACGTGTGTGCGTGCGTGTGTGCATGTGTGTGTGGCTCACAGGGGGAGGCTCATGGGGGGAGGCTGGACATTCCCTGTTCTGCCCAGTGCAATACTTGCCCCAGAATTTTTTCCCTTCCTGGCATCAAAATAATAAAGGAATAAAAGGGGGTGAAATATAAATAAAAGATGTAATCTACTCCCGGGGACAGGCGGCTGCCACCGGAGGACGACGGCTTAAAAGCAGGCGAACGGTGGAGAGCGTTGGGGGCGGGGCTGTCAGCTACATCACACGCCACATTGGCCCATTGAACATATCAAACATATCAAACACATACACAGAGCGAAGAGAGGAAAGAAGAAGAGGAAGACGGCAGTTGGGATGGATGGCTTTGTGTCAGTGGGATTGACAAATAGTCAAAACAGAATAGTCTTTTGTTAATTATATCTTTGTTTATAGCAAAACCAATTTATTTATTTGAACGTATGAAAGGTATTTGAAACACAGCTTTATGTGTAAATAAACTTGCAGTTTCAGTTTCTTTCTCCATATCTCATGTTTGGAATGATATGCCAATCAAAGTCAAATGTTTATCACAATCCAAGCAGTTAGCAGCAGGTTGTCAAAAGTACATGCTAAAACCATAGACTGTATATATAAATGGGCATAGCTAACCTGCTAGCCGCCGCGTTCCAAACAGGAAGTGATCATGGGTGTGCTTCTGGCTCCACTGACTCTGGCTCCTATTCACTTTACATTGAAAAACTGTGTCCCTCTCTCTGTAACTGCTGCTGTCAGGCTCTTGTGGTATAGTTCTACATTATTTGTACATGCATATTTTGTTCTTCATCCTAATCTGAAAGCGTAAACTGAACTCAGCACTCCTCCTCCTCTCTGTGGGTCATGGCTGGAGGAGAGAGGGATGTGTGGTGAGATGTGTGGTGAGATGTGTGGTGAGATGTGTGGTGAGATGTGGGGTGAGATGTGGGGTGAGATGTGGGGTGAGATGTGGGTGAGACGGGTCTGTGTCCTCCTCTCCTCTTCTCCCTCCTCTCCCTCTCTCTCTCCTCCTCTCCTTCTCTCCCTCCTCTCCCTCCTCCTCCCCTGCCTCCTCTCCTCCTCTTCCTCCTCCTTTCCCCCCCTGCCTCTTCTCCTTCTTTCCCTCCTCCTCTCCCTCTCTCCCTCCTCCTCTCCCTCGTCTCCCTCTCTCCTGCCTCTTCTCCCTCCTCTCCCTCTCTGCCTCCTCTTCCTCTCTCCCTCTTCCTCTCCCTCTTCCCCTTGTCTCCTCCTCCTGTCCCTTTCTACCTCCTCTCCTTCCTCTCCTTCTCTCCCTCCTCCTCTCCTCCTCTTCCTCCTCTTCCTCCTCTCCTCCTCTTCCTCCTCTCCCTCTCTCCCAAGTGAGCAGCTATAAAACTCGTCATATTTACTCCCCTAAGGCCGACTACCAGCCCCCAGTCTCCTGCGATTATTTATTTTTTTCTCAAAGACATTAATCAAACGCTTTTTCCTCTCCTCTCCTTCTCTCCCTCTCTCTCTCTTTTCACCCCGTCCATACATCAGCCACATGCACAGGCGAGGGATTGGCTAACGGGGTAGGGGAGCAATAAGATAGAATAGTGATATGAGGAGGGGTGGAGGCCTGGAGGGGTGCAAAATGCAAAAACGAGAAAAAAAACTGAGGAATGGAGGCATTGAAATGGTGATTGGAAGAGAAGGGATGAGCGAGGAGCAGGGTGAATGAAGGAGAGAAGGAGGGAGGAGGGAGGAGATGGATGGCTCATTGCTAGCTCCCATGCGGGCTCATATGTCCCAGTGCCAGGTCTTCAGATACATATTCAAACTCAAATGCATGCGTTACCAGGCTCTCTCCAGTCTCTGCCGTTGGAGCGGTGTTTAAACCCCAGACTTCCTGATTTTCACCCCAGCAAACCCACATCAGAGAGAGAACGCACGGGCTCATGGGAAATGTCCAGTGGGAGGAGCTTAAGGTCGGTTAAGGTCAAGGTGTTGTTTATCATCTGAATGTGTCTTCTGTATTTGACCCATCAGTCACGTGACGAACGAGCAGTCAGGAGCGGGGGACGACCACATCAGGATCTACAGGATGAGAGGAGGGACAATAAATAAATATTTAAATTATGGATGTTTGCAAAATTTGTAGTAAAAGCCAAAAGTAAAATCTGTCAACTGGACAAAAATTTGTTTGGAGTGAAGACATTTCGCTGCTCATCCAAGCCGCTTCTTCAGTTCTTAAATATATTATTTTAAATAAAAGTTGCACAAAAATATCATGTTTTGTGCCATATTTTGACCTCAAACAGGACACTGCTGGACTTCTGTAATATCTGGACTTTGTGCATAAAAACTGGTGTAGATCTGACTGTCGTTGTTTCTTATGTAAACAGCCAGCCCCAAGCCTGGATAAATAGCTGCCGCTATATCTGGTATGGATCATGCTTTCTTTTATAGCTTAATACATTTTATTGTTTTAGAATGAACTTAACTAATAAAAGACAGAAACAGACGGGACTCGAGCTTCATCTTCATCATCTTCATGTTCTACAGTAAGATTGATGTTTTGAGTTTCGTTCCTCTGCTACAGGTTAGAACAGAGGATTTTATGAATGTATTCATTGGGCAGCATCTCTCATCTGCCTTCATCTGTAGATTATTTTTTCAAACTTTAAAACCTGCAAATAAAAGAAAATATATTTAGAATTTTAGAAGCCCGTCTGCAGTAGGTTTGCATAATACAGCTTGATCAAAATTATAATTTGAGTTGGCACAGTTATGAAATTGTAGTTATTTAGATAAAGAATGTGCTCTTTTTTCATGAACAATGCCAATACCAATTGTTTAGAATCCAGTAGATCCTTCTGACTTCTGGGGTTTGAAGCAAGAGGTGTCAGAAAAGTCACCACTGGGATAACTGGCTTGTGGTGGCCAAGCGTTCATAGCGTCGTGGCTTTATGATCCTTCGATGTCGGCTTTTTCTATCAGAGTGAAGCAGAATTCACCAAGCGCAGACTGTTCACCCACGGACAGGGAACGTGAGCTGGGTTTAGACCATCGTGAGACAGGTTAGTTTTACCACACTGATGATGTGTTGTTGCAATAGTAATATCTGTGTAATCCCTCAGTGGTCCAGGTAGGTTCCATAGTAGTCCATGGGCGTATACTAGTCTATGTGTCTCATACTTGTGAAAGATACAGCTCAAGATCATTCTAAAGATATTCAGGAAAGGTTCATTTCTGTCCTGTGAATGGGACTTTTATTAGTATTGATACCTGCCAGAAATGAGTATCTAGTTTCGATACTAGCAGTGTTTTGACTTATGTGGCATATGGCTCCAAACATGAGCAATGGAGAAAGAAACTGAAACTGAAACTGCAAGAGACCAATTGGCTATAAGCTCTGCCGATATTTTTTTTCCTCAAATTATGTTATTGAAATTCACTACAAACTCACCCACAGCCCCCTTTTTACCACAAACATATAAGGAAGCTGTGTGTCACATTTAGTGCACTTATCTCGATATATTCGATATATCTATCTCTACTGTAGACTAGACATTTAACCTTAAACTCTCTCTTCACATAGATATAAGGCAGTGTCCAGCAGTAATCTGACCAGAATTGAAGAAGCGGCTTAGATGAGCAGCCAAACGTCTTCACTCTAAAACTTTTTGTCCAGTTACAGATTTTAATTTTTCTTTTACTTTATCAGCCTTAAACGTTACTTCTCGTTGATGTGTTCACAGCATACACAGAATCTTTTTAAGATCAAATCTCAAGTATAATCTCATCACTATACTTCTTCCAAACGTGTTCAGATTGTGTCAGTTCTTCACATCCTTCACCTGTAAAGTAAAGCTCCAGCCTCTCTTATGTCCTGAGCATCTGTTAGCTTAGCCCACAGTGTAATTTAGCCTCGGCGTATCGTCACTTTGAGAGGGAGGCTAGCATTATGTTGCCAGATCCTCTCATTATGGAATTCTAATCCTATGGCTTTAACATGGCATGACAACGCATGTTTGCACTTCATCATGTGTCTTCCTGTTCTGGCTCCAGTCTGGGTCAAGTTCACCTGACTCACTGATGAAGGGTTAGCGTTAGTGTTTGGGTTAGCGTTAGCGTGGAAAAGCTTCCACACATGTTTGGGCTCCTGTTTCTGTTTATATGTTTGAATCACTCGTCCTATTGTAATCTGCATTCATTCATTTATACTTATCATTAAAATCACAATATAAATAATTGTTTGGGGATTTTTTTAGTATCCAAATGTAAAACTGTAAATTCATTTTGAAGTTTGAAGTTTCATTTACTGAAGCTGACTGAAGCTTATTAAAACTCTTCTTCCATAGTTTATCTGAATCTGATCCTGTTTTACATATGGCATGCACATAAGCTGTTGTTGCTGCTGCTTTTTCCATTATTGTTACAGCCTAGTTGATTATATACACTTTAAATGTAATGTAATCTCTATGGTGTGCCTGTGTGTGTGTGTGTGTGTGCACGTGTGTGTTTGTGTGTGCATGTGTGTGTGTGTGTGTGTGTGTGTGTGTGTGTGCATGTGTATTTGTTGTATTTGTGTTTGTGCGTCTGTGTGTGTGTGTGTGTGTGCGCGTGTGTGTGTGTGTGTGTGCATATGTGTGTGTGTGTGTGTGTGTATATGTGTGTGTGTGTGTGTGTGTATATGTGTGTGTGTGTGTGTGTGTATATGTGTGTGTGTGTGTGTGTGTATATGTGTGTGTGTGTGTGTGTGTATATGTGTGTGTGTGTGTGTGTGTATATGTGTGTGTGTGTGTGTGTGTATATGTGTGTGTGTGTGTGTGTGTGCATATGTGTGTGTGTGTGTGTGTGAAATTTATCAGACGAAAATATGACTATACACCTCCTCCCTCTCTCCCTCTCTCCCACTCTCTCCCTCCCTCCTCCTCTCCTTCCTCCTCCTTCTCCTCTTCTCACTCTCTCCCTCTCTCTTGTTTTAAGATTACTACATATTTTTATCAGCTCTGTGTTGCTGAATTCTGAGATATTCATTTGAAAGGATACACCCAGCTCAGATTTTGCCATTTGTCTTCACAATATTACCCATAATTCCACATACAGCCCACCTCTGCTCTCTTTATATTCATGTAATTTTGTGGACCCTTTTAACAGCCTTCACTCAAATGAACTAAATCCATAATACGATGGAGAGGATTGACTTTCTGAACAATGAGACTCGTTCCATGTCCGGGTCAAGTTCACGCTCCCTTGCCTCATTCATTTCTGACAGCTCTTCACTGACTCCTCCCCCTTTTGACACTTTGATCCCGCCCCTCCTCCTTCTCGTGCTGTCTGCCTGCGGGCGTGAAAAACATCTCCGCACCCCCACGTACATCCCCCCTCTCGCTGTTACGATCATATAAGACCCCATGTCCCTCTGGAGCATCATTCTGAGGCCTGGCATATGTCTCTCTGAGCAGTATGTTAGCCCAGTTTGCACACGGCTTCTTGTTAGGGAGATGTGACGGGTGCAGATGTGGGTGATGTTTTTTTTTTTAAATTTGGGTGAGCGGTTGCACCTCTGGGGTTGTGGGGCACACACAAAAGCTATTGTTATGAAATTATTCTCACTCATTTACTTTCTGGAATAAGCTCGGATGTTTGGGTGTGTATAGACTATGGAGTAGACATGGGACCATATGAAAATCTGGAGTCGCCATTCTCATGGCCTAAATAATTGAGATTAACAATTATGTCACGATAATTATTAAAGCTGCTGACAGTTTAAAAATGTTCTGGATATGAATAATTATAATTTTAATATGATGAGTAGGTTTCACATTCATAAAGAGCTGTTATAGTGGTCTAATTTGTTATAAGTGACAACAACAAGACACTGGCATTCGTGTCTGTACACACTATAACATGCAATGGATTTTTTATTTTTATTTTTTCACTATGAACCAGATATTCTGAGTAGGAAGGAGGGAAATGATGTTCATATCTTGATTTACGGACACAATAGTGAAATAAAAACCCCAGGATCATGTAGAGCGGGTTAATACGAACATTTTTTGAGTCGATGGAGCCGGAATCGCGCCCACACTTGCTTTCTGTTTGGAACACGGTGACTAGCAGGTTAGCTATGACTATTGCTGTATACAGTTTATGGTCCAGACTTTGCAGGAAGAAATTTGACATTTTGGGGGTTAAATGGCACCAGTTAATTGTGTGTCTTGTGTGCCTTCATGAAATTAAAATTGAAAGTATTTTTTTTATTAGTTTTTAATAAGTAAAATCAAATAAAATAAACAGTGATTGACCATTATAGGGAAAATGATCTTACATTCTTGCCATATGACTCAGTCTCAGTCTAAATCTAGATCCAAAACCCTGAAACTCACTTTCCAACGATATGTGAAGATGTGCAGTATTATAATGGTATTATAATCATTTTACTTAGACGCCATGTCTGTTGTAGGAGTGGGCCATAATCATTATAATCACTATATCGACTTGTTCAGTATATGAAGGCTGGAACTATACTACTGGGACATTTTTAGTTATGTTTTGTCTATATGATCAGATTTAAGCCATAAAATTTTGAATGAATAACTTTTATGACACATTACAGACAAACTAATGACTGTGTTTCATTCTGCTGTTTATTTCTTGCAGCTCATGATTTTTAATAATATTGTAGATTTAGAATAGTTTTTTGTTGTTTAAATCTAAATCTAAATCTCTTGGGTTTTAGTGTCAGTGGCAGAAATGAGTTTCAATATTATCGTTTATCGTCTATATTTACTTCAGCGATATATGTGTGATAATGTGTTATGGTGATAGGGCTAGTTCAGACAATATTTTGAGAATGCATCAGAAATTAGCTAAACTTGACCTCTTTTTGCTGTTGTCTTTAGTAGTTTTCATTAAAGATGATTTACTTGATATTTTAGGGTAACGTATCTCCAGAACAACAGCAGCTTTCTATCCCAAGTTTAGAGATTTGTTTTAAGTCTTCTATAGAGATACCAGCAGTGGTGGAAGAAGTACTCCATTTTGTTACTCAAGTAAAAGTACAGATACAGAGGCAAAAAGTTATTCAAGTAAAAGTACAGATACTGAGGTAAAAAGTTACCCAAGTAAAAGTAAAAGTATCACATGAAAAAATCTACTTAAGTAAAAGTATTTAAGTACCTGTTTAAAAAAGTACTTTAAGAGTAAAAAGTAAAAGTATTTCACACAAAAGTTGTTTATTTAAGTGTTAAATGTAGTGATATAGATTAAAACATTTTCATATTTTGGTCAAAAGTAACAAAACGAATCAATTTCTTCATTTTTCTTCTGAATTGTGTATATTTATTTTTGTTTGGTCAAAGCCGAAGCTTGAACTCGAAAACTTTAGTCAAGATGTTACCACAAACATGGTAAAAATCACCCCTCAAATCATATGAAAAATACTTTTACTTTTGAGTCCAGTTCAAACATGTAGTGGAGTAGAAAGTACAGATACCTGCTCTCAAATGTAGTGAAGTAAAAGTAAAAAGTATACACTAAAAAGAAAGTACAATACCTGCTCTCAAATGTAGTGAAGTAAAAGTAAAAAGTATACACTAAAAATGTGCTTGAGTAAAGTACAGATACCTAAAAATTGTACTTAAGTACAGTACTTTGCTATGTTTATTTTGTTAACCTCCCTCACTGGATTCCAGCTCCCTGCCTGAAGTCCAGCTGAGCATCCAGGCCTCGTGGAGGGTGAAGGTCGTCCTGCTCCAGTTTGGTCCCACACAAACGTCCACATCTCGGGCTCTGGCGTGGTCATAACTCTGGTCATAACTCTGGTTCATTCGTTCACGCTCTGACGAATCCTAATTATGTTTGTGTGTCATGTGCTCCATCTCTACCCTCTTTTTATCTTGTTGTGTATGAAAGAGCCATGCAAAAACTATAAAAGTTTTTTTCATATACCAATATCTAATATTTTATTTATGTTTAGGTATACAGGAAGAGAAAATGTTTGTATTAAAAACAAACTACAAACATAAAAATAAACCCTGAGCCTTTTCAGCAGGTGTCACACAATAACAAGAAATATTTTTACTTTTCAGTCCAGTTCAAAAATGTAGTGGAGTAGAAAGTACAGATACTGTTCTCAAATGTAGTGAGGTAAAAGTAAAAGTACCCACTTCAAAATCTACTTAAGTAAAGTGGAGGTAAAATAAAAGTACCCACTTCAAAATCTACTTAAGTAAAGTATAGATACCTAAAACTTATACTTAAGTCCAGTACTTTACTACTTTTACTTCGTTCCCTTCCACCACTGCCAATATTAGCCCATCTATAATTCTTCAAGTTCTTCCTCAGTGTGAAGAGGAGCTGTGGCGTTCTCAGCCTTCCTCTTTAAAGGACACATAGAGTGACGGTGTCTCCCAAAGAACAGCGTTTCATGAAGGAACGTTTGTTGGCATTGTTCAGTTGACAAAGAAACGAGTTGCGTGCCAAGGTAGAGTGGCCCTCGAGAGCGGAGGAGTGGGCATGTTTTGTGCTCGCTAACAAACGCTCGGTAAGATTTTAACGAAGAATTCACAAGGCCACACAAAGAGCTTTTTGAGCAGTGACCTCTACATTTCAAGCATTTTGTCCACAAAGGTGCAGAATTTAAGATGCCAGGCATAAATCTTGCAAGAGCGTGTCGTATGCGGCGCTATCAGGGAGCTGGGGTTTTAGTGGCTGTTCTGTTTGTGTGTGGGCTCTATTCATGAGGGTGGATCTGGTTATATTTTGCTGTTAGGGAAAAGATGAGGGGCGAGGTTTTATCTTTAACAGAGCTTGCTCAAAAAGGGGCCGCATGCCGCTGTCAGAGAAACAGAAAGACAAAATGGTTTTCAGTATGTTATTTATTGGCTTGAAAACAGGAAAATATCTCCAACTTGTGACTCTGGATTTCAAAAAAGTTTTTTTATGAGATGCTATGTCAGAATGTTTTTAACTGAGGTTGGATTTTTCTGTTTGATTTAGTTGTATACATAGAAACACCCTGCAAAAGTTCTTCTGTATGTGTCATTGTCTCAAGCATAGACTGTATATATAAATGGACATAGCTAATATGCCAGCTGCCGTGTTCCAAATAGGAAGTGATCATAGGCGTGCTTCCAGCTACATCGACTCTGCCTCCAATTCACTTTCTATTGAAAAACTGTGGCCCCTCTCTCTGGAACTACTGTTGTCAGACTTGTCATTTTGGTCTTAAAATGTTCGTATTAACCTGCTCTACAGGATCGTGGAGTTTTTCCACTATTTCGTCCGTAAATCCAGATATGAACATTAATAACAGACAAATCTTCTTTCCCGAGGTCGCTCCAGCTAGTGTTAGCATCAGGTTTGATTGACTGTGTTGTTTAGCGCCAGCTCGCCGCTAAACCAGCAGTGTGGGCGGGAAGGGGTGTTACCTTCAACAGCCTCGCTCCGGATTGACTCTTTGGTTGCGATGATACTCGCATTCAGAATTCCAGATATGGGACTCGGTTCCAAATTGGTCCCTATAACTGCTAGCCTTGATGAGCTTCATTTGACTGGAGCCGAACGCTGTGGGTGACGTCACACTCACTTAGTGCACTTCTTTATGCAGTCTGTGGTCTCAAGTCTGGTAATTAATATTTTATCTGATCAGAGAGAGTCAGAAATGGAGCAAACAGAAAGCAAATCTTTATCACAGCTTTAAGGGAAAGTATGTACAGTTGATCCTGAACTGGACACAGTAATTTTCATGTTTGGAGTACCCCAGGGGTCCTTTCTAGGGCCAGTGTTATTCTTTACTCTATACATGTCACAAGCAAGCATCAGAATAGGTGAACATATACACTACCAGTCAGAAGTTTGGACCCACCCTCTCATTCAGTGTTTTTTTTTTTCTTTATTTTTACTACTTTCTATTTATTTATTTATTTATTTGGTTGGGACATTGCGCGTCAATGAACAGACATGATTTAACATGAGCGTAAACACGCTGGATTATAGCCAAAGGCTAATTTCCACCCGGGCTGGGGTCACAAAAGGGTCAAAACAATAATAATAAAAAAATAAAAATTGCACACTACACTCATTGCATATTCCACTCATTACACAGTCCACTCATTACACAGTTCCCATTATTGCACCATCCAAGATATTGCACATTCCACTCACTGCACAGTTCCCATAATTGCACATTACATTCATTGCACAGTTCCCATTATTGCACCATACAAAATATTGCACATTCCATTCATTACTCCACTCATTCACAGTTCCCATTATTGCACAATCCAAGATATTGCACATTCCACTCACTGCACAGTTCCCATAATTGCACATTACATTCATTGCACAGTTCCCATTATTGCACCATACAAAATATTGCACATTCCATTCATTACGCAGTCCTCATTATTTCAGTCAGCTTGCCCACCCATTCAGGATATTTACATACCTCTTCATATTTTGCCCATACATTTTATATACACCCCTAAGACATCAAATATATGAAGTAAGATATATTGAATTATGTAGTAAAGAAAATGGTAATACTGTACGTGCCCACACTTACATCCATGCACTAAACCTTTGTTTGAGGCCTTTGTGGTGAGGCGTTTGTTTACAGAAAAACACAGTATGTATGGGTTTTAATTTCATGGGGATGTACGCCACCATAAGATAAATGTTTCAAATTGTCAATTGCTATGGCAACCCACCTAATTTTTCATCACTCTGGAACCCACACCTGTTGACAAAAATTTGGGAACCTGGGCCATGAAGGCTCATATGGGCCCCCCTCTAATATTGATTAATGGGCAAAGGTTCCAATTCTGGCCCCCCTAAGATCCAGGGGCCCGAGATAACTGACCCCTTTGTTCCCCCCTGTTGCAACAAAACAAAGGGTGGCTAATGATTCATTGTTTGTCAGTTTTTGTTGTTTCCATGAAGTGATTTGTCAGATTAAACTTTAGCTCAAAGAAACAAAAACATTACTCATAAATCGACCACAAAACCTATCTGAAACCTGTTTCCTTTGTCCTGCAGAACTACAAACATAAATAGGCCATTTTTTTAAATTTTCATAGTAATAAAAATGTAGAGGTGGGCAATTTATAGTGTTCAAGACCCAAAATAATAGTTCTGAAGTGGGACTGTGAGATTAATCGCATTCGAACTTAGCCTGTTTAAAGAAGTGGACTAAGTGAGTGTGATGTCACCCACAGCATTCGGCTCCAGTCAAATTGAGGCTAGCAGTTATAGGGGCCAATTTGGAGCCAAGTTCCATATTTGGAATTCCAACCGCAAGTATCATAGCACCCAAAGAGCCAATCCGAAGCGAGGCTGTTGAAGGTAACGCCCCTTCCTACTCGCACCGCTGGTTTGGCAGTGGGTGGGCGCTTAGCAACGCTAGCGGACACAACCTCGGGGAAAGAAGGCACCTGATTTGCTTGTTATTAATGTTCATATCTTGATTTATGGACACAATAGTGAAATA
>JACM01046808.1:0-16684 GCA_000787095.1 Periophthalmodon schlosseri
ACTACAGCATTCTACTGTCTATTGTAGTATTATGCAACCATAGTAACAATAGTGTAATACCCATCAGCTGAGGAAACAATCTAGTGGATATTCCGGTAGCTACAGTGCGGCAGTACTTTAAAGGGATAATAGATCATTCTCTGGTAAAAGTTGTTCCGCAAGATATTTTTGGACTGCAGACTTGTTCCGTACGGTAAATAGTTCAGATGGTTGTGGAAATAGGTAGTGTTTTAAAATAGGGAGGGAAAGTTAAAGAAGACATATTATGCTTGTGTCTGCTATATTGCTATAATCTATGACATCCGTGGATCATTATGTTATAATTTGCACATTTTAAATACTTAATAAAAGAAATAAGTCTGCAGACTTCCGCGTTAGATAACTGCGGTGCCCAATGGGTGCGGGCGTCGCCATAAATGTCATCACAACAAAGAGCCGTGTAGCTGTCGGCACCTCCTATGGATAGCTGCGCATCACACTAGCGAGTAGTGGAATTCTTTTCATTTGTACCAAAATGACTATGTGATGCTTCCGAATCCTACGTGTATCATGATTAAGAAAATAAAATTGAAGAACAAAGTAAGTACAGTGCATATGCCGGTGGCGGTGAAAATGGGGATTGATTGCAATCTGGCATCTTGAAAATAAGTGATTAAAGTTTGCTCAAACATGCACGAATCACTCCAAATATAACTTCGAGAGGGTAAATGAGAAGTGGAAACAACTATAACATGGTTTAAAGCTACACTCTGTAATTTTTCTTCTTGTTTCCATGCAGATGTCATTGCTTTCCCTGGAATGTTCCACAGTATGTCACTGAACTTATTACTTGCAAGATCTGTCCTGTAACCTAGCTTGGTGGGGTCACCTGCTTGTATCCATGGAAATAGATAAGTTTAATGCATTACTGTGGAATATTCCAGACAAAGCAATAATATCAGAGACAGGTGGTGGTTCCTCCTTCAGAAACAATAGTTAAGATGAGTCAGAATTTAGACCTGTTTTAATCCTGCAGGTAATAGAACTGTTTTAGTCCTGGTTTAGTCCCTTGTTAGCCCTGGTTAGTGTGCTGTTAGCATGTTAGTTGTTGTTAGCATTACACTGATGGCAAAACTCCGTTCTGGTTTCTGAAAGTTGTGAAAAGCACTTATAAACTCATCATGGTGAATAATGCTCAGTATGCATAAGGTAAGTGAGGAAGAACTTTGGACCACGGCAAACTGTTTAAAATGAACTAATTCTGTTTTTCAAGTTTTAAGGCACGAGGAAATACTATAGCTCTATTGCAGACTCTTCTTTACTTGTCTATGTCTGTATTTGCTGTAATGAAATGAAACAAACTGACTATAGATTTTTGAGACAGTTAAATTACAGAAAATCCTGGGCCGTGTAGAATTAATTCTCGCTGCGCCCCAGGGAGCAGCTTCTAAAGGATTAGAAAGCCAAAGTAAGTTTTTGTGTGACTGTTCTAATTTAGCTAAGTGTTACACCAAGAATAAATAGAGACGTTATTGTTGAGATTGTGAATTGTTTAAAATCTTCAAAAAGTTACATATAGTGAACTTTTAATCACTGAATTAAATTTTACCTTCTAGATATAGCATATCAGCCCCTCCAAATCTGAGGGCATGGTTCTCGATCGGAAAAAGGAGGCTTGTTCTCTCCAGGTGGTGGAGAGACCCTGCCTTAAGTGGAGGACCTCACGTATCCCCGGTCTTATTCATGAGTAAGGGAAGGATGGAGGGTGAGACTGACAGCGTCTGCAGTGATGCAGTCGCTGCATCGGACTGTTGTGGTGAAAAAAGAGCTGAGTAGAAAGGCAAAGTTTTCGATTTACTGGTCAGTCTATGTTCCTACCCTCACCTATGGTCCCTGGTTTAGTTCTCTGTTCTTACTCCCACCTATGGTCATGAGCTTTGACCATAGGTGGGTAATGACTGAAAGGACAAGCGAGATAGAGATAGAGTAAAATAGGGTAAGGAGCTCAGTCACATGGGAGAAGCTCGGTGTAGAGCCGCTGCTCCTCCACATGGAGAGGGACGCTGGAGGGACATTGTCTCTCTGTGGCCTGGGGACACCTTGGGATCCCCCCTTAAGAGCTGAACTTTATTTAACTCAATATTTTGATGTTCAACAATTATGAATTTTGAATCATATGAAGCATTAAGCAAACCATATGCAGCACTACAGCAGGAAATACAGACAAATATTGCATTCCAATTGGTCCAATGTGCATTTTACAAATGCACATTGGACCATGAATGCAATAGTGGTTCTATAAATACAACATTTAATACACTTCAGTACTTTTATTCTGGATGCCCTTCCAATCACCAGCTACAAACACATTTGGTGAAGTCTCCTGCCCAAAGTCACATCGACCATTGGTGGGTAAAAACTCAACCCACTGTTCCACAAAGGATCTCAAATTTAGCATGATGTTTTTATTTCATTATGCACAACTTAATACATGAGACAAATCCCTGTGAGTCTTTGTTTACATGTTTGGGAGTTTGAAAAATATGTGACGAATAATACAGGCAGTCCAGTCAGTCATCCGGCAACACAACTTTCCCATTGTATGCTGCTGTTCTGAAATGGGTCGGTCTGTTCCAACTCAACTGTTTTAGCTCCCTCCTCCTCACCCTCCTCTCCAATAGTTCCTTCACAATAGACTATTAGGCTGTTTTGTCCACGGAGGAAACCACTGGCCATCGCCAAATAGGTGCACAGACTGAAGTTCATCATGGAGTATTGTCAGTTCTTTTTGTCCTGTTTAGACCTGGTTTAGTGTGGTTTGGAACTAGGTTGGGTTAAGATATGGTTTAGACCTGATTTATGTATATCTTTTATATTATTTAAAGCCTGTATGTAGCCTGTGCGCTTACAGTTTTGATAATGAACTACAATCACATCTGAACCTGGGTTGCCAGTGCCTTAATCTGCAGATAGAAGACATTCTCATTCTCAGTATATAGACAGGCCTCATGTGAAAGCTCAGAACCTCCAGAATTCACTCACTGAGCTGCAGAGGCTGAACTAGCACTTATTAATGGTTGGCTGCAGGTGCTGGGGTTTAGGTGGTGACGATTCAAATCAGAGAGAGTCTTTTTAGGTTTAAACCAATTGGATTTCAGCATTGAAACTGGAAACCCAGAGGAGGGACTCATGAGGCTCATTCTAGGCTGCACGATATGAGAAAAAGGTGCGATATTTGATATTGTGTTGTGATAATGATATTGCAATACTTTAGTAAACTTTTCGGCACAGTAAAATAAAATTTAAAAAAGTTTTATTTTTTACTGGTAAAAACTTATCAGTGACTAAACCAAGACAAAAGTCTAAGTTAGGATAATAAGGAAAATCTGCCTTTTTGTCCATTTTACTTTTCAAAAACAGTACATTTCTGTAAAACTGAGAACTTTTGTTATGGTATATTTATTTTCTAGCAATATTGATTAATGAACTAACCAATATGTCGTTATCAATATTTTTGCGATATATTGTGCAGCCCTAGCTCATTCTACTTTCTGATTGGATAATCCTCTTGAGAACCAAAACACCAAATTATAACATAAACAGCTTGTGCATCACGTCCAGTGTTTTTGTAATTAAGAATAAATCAGCATTAGAACTGTTATCATTAAAAGCTATATTTGATTTGAACATGTTTACGTCAAATTTGCCAACGCCTTGTTTATAACTGGTTTAGATTCAGTTTTACAGGGTTTTAAAAATAACCTGGTTTGGTCCTGGTCCAGTCTGGGTGCATTCACACACACCCACATCAGAATGGGAACTAAACTAAACACAGAAAACCTAGACTTGACCAGGACTAAATCAGGACTAGAAGAGGACAAAAACAAGTCTATATCAGGACTAAACCAGTATGAACCAGAACCACTTAAGTACTCAGGCCTATATCTGATTTATGTCCAGATTAGTTTCATATTTCAGACCGGTCAGGGCTTGGTTGTTCCTGCTTTGTATTTAGTTTAAAGCTGCACTATGTAAATTCCCTGCTTGTCTTAATACTTTATTGATATAATGTATTACTTTTCTCTAAATGTTCCACAGTATGACATTACACATGTTTTAATTGCACAAAAAAACTTGGATTCTTCTGACCTGTAACTTGGCCTGCATGGGAACTTGGCAAGTCAATAATATCTCCATGGAAACAAGCAGGCAGCAAACACACCTTTGGAAAAGTCCTATTTTACACAAAATTGACTCTTGTGAGCTTTAAGCCATGTTATAATGCTGTTACCTCATCAAAAACATACCTGGAGTTGTGTTTTGTTTCATTCGCACATGTTTGAGTAATAACCCTTTATTATTAGTCTGTCAGCGTCTTCAAGGTCAAGCTCAAAATGCTCTGTTCCACCTTGTGATGTCATGAAGCGGTAGTTTTCGAGTTAACAGCCACCTTTTACCTTTAGTTCAGTAGAGACTGGCAATTCCAGGGCTGAAATCATCCAAATGATTCTAGTGAAGGTGTATGGAGTATTTGGTGTATGGTGTATTTAAAATCACAGTAGAGCACTTCCTGTATTACTACATGACATCGCAAGGTGGAATGGAGCGTTTTTAGTTTGAAAGAAGAACTCAGCCTAAATATGCAGGGTTTGTGTGTTAAACATGTGTGAATGAAACAAAACACAATTCCGGCTATGTTTTTGATGAGGAAACAACATTATTGCATAGATCAGAAAATAGTGCAATATGGGCCCTTTAAGATCTGAGTTGTACCTGATATAGGCCCGGCTTGGTTTAAATCCCTCTTTGATACCATCGTAGCTAACAGTACCTAGCCCTGTTCACCTGCCTCCTTCTCACAGCTCTGCTCTTCTTGTCTTTGAAATCTCTTACTGTTACGGGAGAACGTTTCAAACCTGTGCAGCAGCATAACTCAGCGCACTTTGTCTTATGATGACAGGAGATCAAACGCAAAACCACCAGGATGTTATGTTTTTAAAAGCTTTTGCAAAATATGTGCCGGTAAGTGCTTTTAACCTGTTAGGTATGCAGTGTCTCCCATAAAGTTCATCTGACACCAACAACCCTCACACACACATACCCCACATACTATGCAATGTGGGTGAAGTGCCTTGCCTAAGGACACAATAACAGTTTTTGCGCCCCACTGTAGTACCTGAGATTCCCAGTGGTCTCCCATTCAAGTGAAGATCAGGCTTTGACGCCAAACCTCCTTGTTTTTAAAGGGCCCATATTAGGCTGTTGTCTGGTCTATGTTGCATATTTAGACTGTGCTCTTCTCTTAAACATAAAACACCCTCTTCCACCTTGTGATGTGGTAATTCAGGAAGTGCTCCACTGTTATTTTACACCTTCACTAGAATCATTTGGGTGATTTCAGCCCTGGAATTGCCAATCTCTACTGAACTAAAGGTAAAAGGTAGCTGTTAACTTGAAACCTACCTCTTCATGACATCACAAGTTAGAACAGAGCATTTTGAGCTTTGGAGATAATAAAGGGTTACTCAAACATGTGTGAATGAAACAAAACAAATCCAGGTATGTTTTTGATGAGGTAACTATATTATAACATGGCATAAAGCTCACAAGAGTCAATTTTGAGTAATACATGTTTTTTGAGAGGTAACTATATTATAACATGGCATAAAGCTCACAAGAGTCAATTTTGAGTAATACAGGACCTTTAATTTTGGTGTTTATATTTTTACTTCCTGGTTGGACAAAGGCAGCACATGTGACGTATGTAGAGGTAATTCCAAAACAGTTACCTAGCAACAATAATGTTAACACGGGGCCAAAACACTATAGTTGTGATTAGACTGATAAAGAATATGATAACGCCTTCATTTTATTAAGTCAATGTTTAATCTCTCCGTGTTGATGACATAAGTATAGGGATTCTGTTTTATAACTCAGTGTTATTTCCTGTATTTTTGTACTTTTCTTCTCAACTTTTTTCCACAAACTGACACTTAACTGATGTAAAACTGTGATAAATATTTACCACAGTTACTATCCCATCAAAACAACTTTCTTGGAGATAGTATGTGATGCCCAGCCTTTCTCAGACTTTTACAACTTCTGTGTGAGGCTAAGTAATATGCAAACTAGAAAAGAGTGGAAAATACCAGCTAATGTACACATACTTTCAAATGTGTCATATGGGGCGTTGGTCATATAGAGCAGGTACACGTGAGGAAATACACCCACGCTAAACATGAGCCAACATGTTCCGCATACATTCACAATGGAGCTTGAAGGTGTATATTATGGCTATAAGATTAATCACAATTGAATCAAAATTACAATTTGAAAGGACACAATTAGCATCTCCTGTCTTATTCTGCATAAAAACAGCTAACCCTGTAGTTTAGATCTGTACAAACATGTTCTGAAATATGATTCTTGTATTAGTTTGTCAGCTCAGTTAAATTTTTTATTTATTTTTTGTCAATTTTTCTGGATGTGTTTAAAATGTGAAATTTGAAAAGAATTCTATTATTAAAACATAAATTGCAAGTCTAATTGCAATTGGAATGCTTGTCAGAAAAATTGCAATAGGCTCTGTCCACAATAGTGTCCAGCAGCCTCACTGTTAGCGTCACTACTTTCTGTCCAGTTTGATCTCTATGAGGTTTTTGCCAAGTCATGATAAAATTAATCGGCTAAATATTTAAAGATCAAGCAGTGGACAAGGAGCTGCGGGTGGATGTCACTGACAACATGTTAAAAAAAAGAAAGAGAGATGTTTGTGTTTCAATGCTAATGCTGATGCTAATTTTGAGCCATATTAAATATTCAAACAATGCCACAAACTGAAGTATTCTACATATAAAATAATTGGGTAGTCTTGATTTTAATTAATTTGAATTTGAATAGGTTGTTTATTGTGTGTTTTCAGATTTTAATAAAAGTGACTGTTAGCTGACACACTGAGCTAGCTAGCGTGCTACTGTGTACACAGCCTATTGGATATTTCCTGAATCATTCAGCCCTAGTATACATGCATATCTTTATTGGACAACGGTCCTTCATCGCCATAGCGCTTAAGTAATTTAAATAAACCAAAATATGATATATTTTGAATGGGGAAAGGCCTTCACAAAAAGCAAGTTTCATACATGTGTCAATATTGTAGAATCCCTATAGTTTAACCTGAGCTGAAGACAGGTCAGAATTCTATGGTGTAATTTGCTGTTTAACTGTCAGAATGCAGATTTGTTGACCTGGTTAATATCACTGTAATTTCTGGGCATATCCACATGAAACAAAAACTTACAGGGAAACAATGAGAACATGCACTTTTGTAATCCTTTACCTATACAGGATGTTCTCTTGAGACTTAAAGTGGATGTATTATGCAAAATTGATTTTTTTTTTTAGCTTTCTACCATATTATTACATTCCCTCATCAAAAACAGGCCTAAAGAGGTTTTAAATGTCATCTATGCATGTTTGAGTAATCTAGCGATCTCTCCCGGGCCCTATTCGAACCCTCCTTACAGTTTGCTCTATGATTCTCTGCAATGCTCAGCCCACAAGCCTATGTCACCCATACTCCCACACCTCAATTCTCCATAAAAATACAAAAGCAGGATACAAGACAATACACTACAACTTCAGAAACCTGACACGATGTGCAGTAGTTGCTTGTAGTTGATTGTAATGTGATAACACTGTGAAGGGGGAGTGACTTAGCACGGAGAGCAAAGGGAGGGGAGAATCAAAACGTCAAAAACAAAACTAAAACTTATAAACCACTTATAAAACACGTTGTTTTTGACAAATATAGCACTTTCAATAAAAGGTAACATAGTGATCTAAATATGTAATATTTTAGCGGTTAATACCTCATAGAAGTAAAAAAAAAACAAAACACTTTCTTATTTTCAAGAGGGACGAGTTACTTGGTTGGATTTGATCAGCTATTCTCCGCTTGTTGGTTGAGCGTTTGACTTACTGTTCCTCCACCTGTCTGAACCATCCCAGTAAAAACCACATGAACTCCACTGACACTTCTGTAGCACATTCCTCTGAGCCCAGGAAACACCCAGACAAAGCAAACAAGTCAGAAGAGAACCGCACGAGCAGCCACCTCCTCTGCGTGTGCTGGAATGATGCACCAAAGAGGTCTGAAGGTCTACTGTGAATGGAAGAACTAAACCAGGACTATGTCGACTAACCAGGACTAAACCAGGAGTACGTGGACTAACCAGGACTAAAACAGGGCTATGTGGATTAACCAGGACTATATGAACTAACCAGGAGTAAACCAGGACTATGTGGACTAACCAGGACTAAACCAGGACTATATTGACTGACCAGCACTATATGGACTAACCAGGACTAAACCAGGGCTATTTGGACTAATCAGGACTAAACCAGGACTATATGGACTAACCAGGAGTAAACCAGGAACAAGTGGACTAACCAGCACTAAAGCAGGAATATATTGACTGACCAGGACTGTATGGACTAACCAGGACTAAACCAGGGCTATTTGGACTAACCAGGACTAAACCAGGACTAAACCAGAACTATATTGACAGACCAGGACAATATGGACTAACCAGGACTAAACCAGAGCTACGTGGACTGACCAGAACTAAACCAGGACTATATGGACTAACCAGGACTAAACCAAAGCTACGTGGACTAATCAGGACTAAACCAGGACTATATGGACTAACCAGGAGTAAACCAGGAACAAGTGGACTAACCAGCACTAAAGCAGGAATATATTGACTGACCAGGACTGTATGGACTAACCAGGACTAAACCAGGGCTATGTGGACTAACCAGGACCAAACCAGGGCTACGTGGACTAACCAGGACAAAACCAGGGCTATATGGACTAACCAGGAGTAAACCGGGACTAAATGGACTAACCAGAACCGTGGACTAATCAGGAGTAAATCAGGACTATATGGACTAACCAGGACTAAATCAGGACTATATGGACTGGCCAGGGCTATATGGATTTACCAGGACTAAACCAGGACTATATGGACTAACCAGGAGTAAATCAGGACTATATGCACTAACCAGGACTAAATCAGGATTACATGGACTAATCAGGAATACATGGACTAACTAGGACTAAACCAGGACAAGGACTAAATCGGATTACATGGACTAATCAGGAATACATGGACTAACTAGGACTAAACCAGGACAATATGGACTAACCAGGATTAAACCAGGACTACATGGACTAACCAGGGCTATATGGACTAACCAGGACTAAACCAGGACTATATGGACTACCCAGGACTATATGGATTAACCATACCTAAACCAGCACTAACCAGGGCTATGTAGACTAATCAGGACTAAACCAGGATCACATAGACTAACCAGGAATATATGGACTAACTAATGCTAAAGCAGGTTTACATGGACTAATCAGGGCTAAACCAGCACTATATGGACTAAACCAGGACTAAACTAGCTAAAATAGGCTCAAGTACATCAGTGAGTGCTGCCATGTTTGTTTTGCTTCATTTGGACGCTTCACCTTCAGCTCCGCCCCAAACCACAATACTACCCTGTGATTGGTCTGAAACACTGTTGGCCTGGACCTATCACAACAGCAGGAGCCAGGCCAGAAGAATTCTTGTAACTCACAAATATTGCGAGAATTTATCTTTCTGGCCAGGTTAGAAAAGTTGCAGTAAAAGTAGGAGTGAAAGTATTGTATCTTAAACTACTACTACTCTGAGAAGTACAACAGCACAGGTAACAGGTCTATGGTCTTCTACATGTAGCCATAGTAATAACTCCAGATAGTGTAGATTATGAACTGAATGATGACATGATCCTTTCATATGAACACTCGTCCTATTGCACAACTGTTGACCGGTACGTGGCCTTTAATAAAAGCCTACCTTCCACTGGGGCCACCACCTGTTCCTGGTTATTGGCACTGACCTGCACAATATGGCCACCGCATATCAGAGGAGCACGGGCCAAAGATAGCACTCATCTGCAATACGAGGAGCCGGTACGTTTGAACACTGGAGAGAGATGAGAGAGACAGAGAGGAGAGGGAGGGACGGGGGGCTGCAAAAGAGTGGGAGAGGAGCAGCCAGAAAGAGAGACAGTGAGAGAGAGAGAGAGAGAGAGAGAGAGAGAGAGAGAGAAAGGCAGGCTAACAGAGAGTCAGGCAGAGAATGAGAGAGAGAGAGAGACACACACACAGATGACAGAGAGAGAGAGACAGAGAGGGGCAGACAGACAAACTCTAGAGAGAGAGGGAGATTTAGGAAAGAGAGAGAGACGCCAGAGAGAGAGAGAGACAGAGAAACTCCAAATAGAGCACAAGAGATACACACACAATAGAGAGAGAGAGAGACAGGCAGACTGAGAGAGTGAAGGACATGATGAGAGAGAAACAGGCAGAGAGAGACGATAGAGAAAGAGATAGAGAAAGAGAGTGATTTCGAGAGGGAGAGAGAGACTTCAGAGAGAGAGAGAGAGAGAGAGAGAGAGACACACAAACACATACAGACAACAGAGAGACAGACAGGCTGACAGAGAGAGAGAGAGAGAGAAAGGGAGAGAGAGAGAGAGACACAAACTTTAGAGAGAGAGAGACTCCAGAAAAACAGAGAGAGACAGGCTGACAGAGAGAGAGAGAGAGCGACACACACACACACACACACAGACAGACTTTAGAGAGAGAGACTCCTGAGAGACAAAGAATGAGAGTGTGTGTTGTAGACTGATAAACCTGACCTAAGCCATGATGAACGCCTGCTGTGGTCTGGCCGTGCTTTCATCCCGAGCCAAGACCCTCTCTCTGGGATAGTCCGCTCCGCCTGTTCTTACAGAGATCAGGCTCCTGGGCAGTGTTAAGACACACCTTTCAGCAAGTTAGAATCCGCATCTCGACGTGGCTGTTTATTTACAGTGTAAATAAATATAACTTTACCAGTTTGTTTGCTACTACAATAAGGTAAAGATGTCTGTAGCTTTTCTGGTCGCACTCTGACATCTGCTGAGTTGTTATTGCTTTGCCTGGAATGTTCCACAATATGGCATTTTATCTTACATGTGTTCAGCTACTACAGATGTTTTTATTAATTGGCTCTGTGCACAGCTAGCTATCTCACTGTGTCTCAAAGCTAACAGCCACTTTTTATTAAAATCATAAAATCAAATTAATTAAAGTAAAGACTACCAAATTATTCTTAAATGTAGATTACTTCAATTAGCATTAGCGTTAGCATTGAGACACAAACCTCTACCTTTCTAAAAGCAGAAGTTTCTTCTGGTGAAGTATTTATTTGTGAAGCATTTAGCATGATGCCAGTCACATCCATCCGTTGCTTGCTGTCCACTGCATTATCCTTAATTATTAATTAATTTTAGCATGACTCAGCAAAAAACCCATAGACATATAATTGAACAGAAAGTAGTGACAACAACAGTGTGGTTGCCAGGCACTTTTATGCACAGAGCCTATTGACATTAAAATGGAGATGCAATGTTCAACCACTTGCCATCAAGCCAGTCTATGTGAACAGTTCTCCTGTATTTTTAAAAATAGCCGTAGCATTAGCCCAGACAAATCATAAATCATGACTAATCAAGAGGGTGTCAGCTGGTACAAACCCATATACCACACTTTAGTGAGGACAAAGCCTTGTTAAAAGTCATTGGTGAGTGTGTTAGCTCTTTGCTGTTTTATCAAAGACAACAATTAGTGTGTAAAACTGGCATCTGCACTAAAGGGTACTTTAAAGTGAACCTATTGTACAAAATCGTCTTTTACAGGCTTGTTATAGTTGTTTCTCTTTCCTTCATTTACCCTCTGAAGTTGTATTTGGAGTGATTCATGCATGTTTGAGTAATCTTTATACTCCTGTATTCATTACACCATTTTGCAGATCAACTGCAGATCGCAGAAGTCAGCGGATTTGTTTCTTTTATGAAGTCGTTTTAGATGAATATTGTGATTAAAAATGTGCAAATTATAACTTAATGCTCCACGAGTGTTATAGATTATCACTATATAGCATACACAAGCAAAATATGTCTTCTTCTGTTGTTGATGTTAAGACCACATGACACAAATGTTAGGTTAGGCCTATAGTTTATACTAATATGGGGATTGGCTTCGGTCATGAGCTTTGGGTTGGGATACAAGCGGCCGAAATGGGTTTCCTCCGCAGGGTGGCTGGGTACTCCCTTAGAGATAGGGTGAGGAGCTCGGTCACACAGGAGGAGCTTGGAGTAGAGCCGCTGCTCCTCTACGTCGAGAGGAGCCAGCTGAGGTGGCTCGGGCGCCTCCCTAGGGAGGTGTTCCGGGCATGTCCCACCGGGAGGAGGCCCCGGGGAGACCCAGGACACGCTGGAGGGACTATGTCTCTCGGCTGGCCTGGAAACGCCTTGGGGTCCCACCGGAGGAGCTGGAGGACGTGTCCGGGGTGAGGGAAGTCTGGGAGTCCCTGCTTAGACTGCTGCCCCCGCGACCCAGGCCCGGATAAGAGGAAGAAAATGGATGGATGGGACTGGCTTCACCATTCATTTGCATGGGCTTTCTGAGTGATCATGTTGTACCAATAGGTAAATATACAGAATCACGTGTCAATGTATGTCTATGATTTACTGATCAAAAATACCTTGAAAAACAAACTAAATCTAAACCGTAACTTTGTTTTGAGGTGCCATGTGCTTGTCTCCATGGAGATATAACCTATGTTAAATGCCATACTGTGGAAAATTCTTATCAAAGCAATAACATCTGCACAGAGACAAGCATGGGGCAAAAACCTCCACCACTAAAGTTACACAGTGTACCTTTTATAATCTTGACTCGTAACTCTTCAGCCATTGTGTAAATATTTTCCTTAGCTTCGTATGGACCATTGACCGTGTGTATATTGTAGTTATGTAATATTATGTTTTGCAGCCCTGGTAACTACAGGCATTTCCACTTCCTTAGCTAACAGCAGAGCATAAAAACAGGCACTCTTCACTTTTACGAGGTTTGTAATCCATGTTTGATTAAAAGAGGGTTTTATCAGGCTTCCCCCTCCTCCCCTCCCTCACTTTCCCTCCCTCTCTCCCTCCCTTCTCTGTCAGTTGTTTTCATAGTTAGCAATGTTTGGTGGCTAATGCTAACTTTCCCATTGGCACTGGAAGGGTCTAACTGTCTGGACATAACATCTAATTTACAATCAAAAATAAATAAATAAAATAATACACTCAGTGTGGGATTTTCATCATGAAGGAGCGGTGCAAGAAACACAAATGTTCAAATCATTTAAAGGAACTGTGTGTAGCCTGCACTGTTACTGGTAAAAGTTACCACAATCACAACTGAACCTGTGTCGCCAGTGCCTTCACCTGCAGATAGAGGACACATACAAGTTTTTCTCATTCTCAGTATATGATAATTGTCTTGAGAACCAAAACACCAAATTATAACATAAACAACTCGGCCAACATTCCCAATATTTATGTAATTAAGAATAAATCAACATTACAATTGTCATCAGTAAATGCTATATTTAATCTGAGCATGTTTATCTCGTATCTGGGGACAGGGATAGGTCAAGTTTATGTATTTTAAAACCAAAATCATACATACAGTTCAGTCTTGTATACAGTTCCTTTAACACTGTGGAAGGTCACCTAAACAGAATACAGTAATTCTCACTTGTTCTGAAATGTAAGGGATTTCCACATTCAGATGACAGTCTTTCAGTCTCTAAAATCTTAATGCTCCTAGATGTTTTTAAAATATGAACTCTGAATTTATTTGTTTATATATATCAAAAATTAAACCAGAATATTTGTCAGAACATTCAAGCAGATATTTCCCCAAATTGCCCCACATCCCTAGTACAGTACTTGACTTCTGCCCCTCATTGTACCTGCTTATCCTGCTCTTCCTCTGGTCCCTATTCTCGCACTACATACTCTGCATAACTCACAAATCGGTCGCACCCAGGTTTGTTGAAAAGACATTCATTCCACTCCACTGTACACGTCACGGTTACGTCATAGGCAAAGAATTGTTCCATGGCGTAGGTATTTTTTGCACACAATCACTCTCTGCTGCTTCTGCTGTTGAGGGGAGGCGTCTGGGGAGAGGGAAGGGCCTGGATTCTCCTACGCTGACGCACAAAGCCGGACCCGGGCTATTTTTAAACCTATTCAAGTGTGCAAGTGTGTGTCAGTCAGGAGTGTAACCTTCATGGACACCGCCAAAACAAAACAAACAGGAGGGAGGGAGAGAGGGAGGGAAATACTTACCAGAGGAATATTGTACTTCTCAGAGTATCTTTGCGATAACTTAGTCTACTTTTACTCCTATTTGAGTAATATATTTGATAGTGTAACAGTACTTCTGCTTGAGTAGAAGTTTTGGTTACTCTTCCCACTGTGAGTAAGGCTACAAGTGACAAAAGCTTTATGTTGACAATATTAAAGGAACTGTATGTAAGATTTTTTAAATTCCATAAACGCTGTCCCCAGATATAAGGTAGACATGTTTGAATCAAATATAACTTTTATTTCTGACAGTTCTAATACTGATTAATTTCCTGATTACAAAAACATTGTACATTATGGCCCATTTATTTATGTTATAATTTGGTGTTTTGGTTCTCTCTCTTCTCTTGGTGTTTGGTATGAGCGTCACATGAGTCTCATTTGGGTTGTCAGTTACAATGTTGAAATCCACTTGGTTTAAACCTAAAAGGACTCTGATATGAATGGTCACTACCTAAACCCCAGCACTTGCAGACAATCATGAATCAGTGCTAGTGCAGCCTCTGCAGCTCAGTGAGTGAATTCTGGAGGTTCTGAGCTTTCACATGAGGCCTGTCCATATACTGAGAATGAGAAAATCTTGTATGTGTCCACTATCTGCAGGTTAAGGCACTGGCAACACAGGTTCAGTTGTGATTGCGGTACCTGTTTTAAAACTGTAAGAGCGCACTACATACAGTTCCTTCAAAGAGGGGGCATTATGCAAAATAAACTTTTTGGAGCTGATTGTGTTGTGATGGCGCTCTACGTTGTTTTCATTGAATATTGCATTTTCAAAACAATAAAAGGTAACATGGTGATCTTAATATGTTATGTGTTAGGAATTAATACCCCATAGATGTATAATACCCGCTCTTTAAAGCACAAAGCCGCTCACAGCAGGAGAGTGGACTATTATCTTCAGAGCTGTGTAAAACTCCTGACACAGCCTTTTCCTATTGATTTTGTGAACAGGAGCCGTACCTGCGAGACTCACTTTTTCTCCTGCCCACAGAGAGTAGCTTTGCTCTGTATTTGTTTGGTAAATGAGCCAGCCTTTATTCCACCGCATCAACAAGCCATTATCAGGCTGAAAGGTAAAGGAAAATGGTTGTCATGGCTACGGGCCTCTGCTGTGAATGCCGTCAGAACAAGCTGTTTGGAAATAGGGCCAGAAGATGAATTGAAGTTGCAGTTTTGGTCGTATACTTGGTAAATCAAAGACAGTGAAATAAAGGTGATGTAAAAGTTTAATGGTGAAATGTGTTCTTTTCATTTGACCCATCCTTCAACCAGTGCAGGTTTAAATACTCTAAATATTCTAAATCCGCTGTCAGTGAACCTGCTCCTGCACAGCCATTGAGCCTCTGCAGTTGGTTGGCGGCACGGTGGCTGAGTGGCTAGCACTCATGCTTCACAGCAAGAAGGTTCCTGGTTCAATTCCCGTCGCCCAAGCCTTTCTGTGTGGAGTTTGCATGTTTCTCATCATTCCTGGGTGGGTTTCCTACATGCACAAAAGGTACAATTCTCCAGCAAAGGTAATCCTAACAAAGACTAGCAACAAGATCTGGAAATGGGTCCCTGAGCACTGCTACTGAGGAGGTGCCCCAGCAGCATTGAGGGATGGGTCAAATGCAGAGGACGAATTTCCCTTTATAATTGCTGTTAGGCTATAGCATGCCACTGTTGCTAATGTCTGCATACAAAATTAGGGTGACCAGATTTTCAAAATCAAAAACTGGGATCCAGCCGGGCTTGGGTGTTTGGTAATAATAAAACTGTGAAAAGAGTAATTAAGGCTATTATGCACTCGGTCCATTCATGACTTATTCACATATCTTGTTGTGAGTCTGTATAATTTGAGACACTTCAGTCAGTGCAATTGAATACGTATTTTTGTGTTCTGGTCATTTTCAAGCACGTTTTTCTGTATTTTGACCAAACAAATGACAATTTATGCTCCTCTTTACATCTGGGAAAAGTAGGGACACCTGGGACATTTCTAGTGTAAAACTGGGAAAAATCAATAGTTTTGAATAAATCTGCTGGAACAGGGGACACAGGGCTAAAACTAGGACTGTCCTGGGTAAATAGGGACATCTGGTCACCCCATACAAAATGCTAACAAAAGCAAACATTCACTCGTCAACATTTCTAATAACAGTGATCAAAGTGACTGAATGAACTTAACTGGATGTGCATTTGGCAGACTTGAGCACTTTCTAACTTTTAGGAACTTGATTGAGTTGTGTAATATACAAAACCTGGAGGAAGAGGGGCTGAAGTGGACATTATTACTGCTTTTGGTAAGATTAAGGTTAGGAAATTCCCATGGGGACATGTACAGACATGTTCCTTGAGTTTGTTCTTGGCCTCTTCATGTCCCCATGTGTTCCTTTTACTATTATTATTATTATTATTA